>JAPSGF010000006.1:28410963-28504213 GCA_035772895.1 Perdix hodgsoniae
TTTTATTTTATTTTATTTTATTTTATTTTATTTTATTTTATTTTATTTTATTTTATTTTATTTTATAGTGCTGTGGCACTATGGAGCTGAAAGGAAATCACATGTCCATGCACCTACACAACACCATGACCGAGTTAATATTGTGTATTCTGAATGTCAACCAACTGAGGCCCAGTATCTGAATAAAGCAGCTTAAAGTATAAGTATGAATGAACCAACAGTTTGGTATGGTCATCATCAGTATTTCAACACAACTGTCCTCTGAGCAGTCCCCATTTTCAAATCTACATTACTTTCAAAAAGTTTAGCATGCTCTTTTAAGGAGTTCTACATGCTCTTCTCCCATCTTCTTACTAGAGAGAATACAATCAAACATAGATCCAGAAAGTCTGGTTCATTCTTTTGGTGTGTATATTTTTTTGATTTTTTTCTTTGTGTTTGATTTGGTCTATTCATTGTTTTTTGTTTTTCGGTTTTTGTTTCTTTATTATGTCTGTAGTTTTGTTTGTTTGTTTTTCCTAGGTAGCAGATGTTTTTCATTTAGTTAAGTAAGCAGTTAATCAGTACTCTCTTTCTCCTAGCATTATCACCTTTTGATTACTTTTATTGCTCCTCTTCAAATTTTGAGAAGGAAAAAAAAGATTATCTGTATCATACAGTAAAGATTTATTGAGGTCAAAAGGAGCATAATCAACTCCTGCTGATTTCAGTGGAATTAGGATTCCGCTCAGTTCCTTCTTGGAAACTGATAGGGGGAACAGGGAGATGAAGGAAAGCCATGTTTAAGTTTTTCTTGTTCTTTCCCTCATTTTTTTCTTTCTATTTCTTCCTTCCTAAAGCCTGCCTAGAATTTGGATGGAATATTCAGCCCTTGTTTCTCCAGTGAAGTGCATCTGCCTCAGGCCATAGGACCATGGGGTAGGGCTGGTAGTCCTGCATGCTCTTCTAAGCCACCATGATTAATATTCTAGTGTAGCAGGGTGGAATAGGATCCAGCACTATGTAAGAGTGAGATTCATTTGCTCATCACCTCTGACATGCCCTGGCTCTCTATAGAACCAGAACTCCAATTTTAAACCTGAAATTCTGGAATATCACACTATTATGACCATCAGAAGAGAAAGAAAGTCAGCTGTGGAGAAAATCTTTTACCTCTCAGTGACTGGGCAGACCCAATTTATTCATACCCAGAGGATCCTCCATTTAACTCCATTTAACCTGTGCATCTGCTGCAACCCTTTTGATGCAAACATACCACTTAAAGGAGTGGTATGCTCCAATGGATGGATTACAGCCTTCTACTGCAGAGATCTTTCATGGCATGTCAGCACTTATGTATAGGATAAACTTGAATACACAAAGCTAATAAAACAATGAACTCTCACTTCTTGATGCCCTGTAAGATAGTCCCAGAAAAATGTATGAGTTATCCAGAAACTATCCAGTGAACTGGATGCTGGTGATTACTGACAGAGCAGAATCTCCACCAGAGAGAATCAGATTAGTGAGACGCACACACACACACACACAAAGTCAAAGGGTAAACTACTAGCACTACAGTGCTTCCATACATCAGTTTAAAGGGTCTTATCTTCCTTGTGGCCCTGGGACTGTCCTGTATGAAAACAGCTAACCACCGCAAATAATACTTGCTAGCAGTTTATACAGTAAGTCAAATGGGTCTGCTCTGTGGCAAAAATATGTACTTATTTTCATTTGTGGCATGCAAGGTTCTCAATGTAGGTATTATGTGACAAAGGATTAAACCAGTATTCTGTCTCAATGCCTGTCCTAAATGAAACCCTGAACACTTCAAATGATGTTTGCATATTCCTTATGTGAATGAGACTGGTTGAATTTCATTTCCTAGTGCCAAATAACACTGCATAAATGCTATGGACCAAATTAACATAATGAACACTATACTCTAATGCCCGAATTATTGTTTTCCTCCCTTCCCCATATCACTGTTATTATTAGAATTGTTATCTGACTGTGAGAGAATCTCTCGAGGGATAAGCTTCCTTTACTTAACAATTGCTTCTACGAGTCCATCAGGCTGGCAAATGCAAGCCTACTATTAGCTTAATAAAAGTTAAGGGAAAATGATAAATTGAATAAAAATATTAAAGGTGCTGAGAAACACAAACATTATTGGTTAGCAATACTGCATCGATGACAGCTAGAAAGCATGTGTTCCCTGCAGAATCCCACAGTGGTTGCAAATTCTGCAGAATTCTACAGAAAAATCCATGACCATGTAGTTTCCATATTTACAGGGATTCAAAATACCCTGGAGAGTTTTAAAGGGATTTTTTTAAAAAGTTAATTCCCAATGAAAATAACTTTAGTTTTCATTGTTTTTTGCTTGTAGATATATGTATTTATTTTTTCCCCAGTTTTCCTATTCTCAAATATGGGTGACACATTCAGCATATTGCTATTTTCTAGTGCTTTCTGCATGCCTGATACAGCAGGGATCTTCATAAACAGTAACAATGACAAACTTTCTGCTTCAAAGAGTGTGCCTGCAAACAGCTGAAATCTTAGGGCACTTGGCATTCTGGAAGTGTTCATTCTCATCTGTACAAAGAACAGTAGGGTCATGTATTTTGTTTATTTCCTAGACATATAACCCTGATTTTTTTTATTTTACAGACGTTATTGAAATAAAGAATGTCCATGCACTCCTTTTGACCACATTTAGTTACTTGCCTTATCTTCATCTCTGTAGCACCTGCGTTGCCAAAATCTTCTCCAGATCATTTAAAGAATGATAGAATAGCTTAGGTTGAAGGATACATTAAAAATCATCCGGTTCCAACCCTTTGCCATGGGCTGGTTGCCAAACACCAGCTGAGGCTAGCCAGAGCCCCATCCAATCTGGCCTTGAACACCTCCAGGGACTGGACACCCACAACTTCTCTGGGCAGCCAGCACTTCACAACTCTATGTGTAAAGAATTTCTCCCTAAAATCTAATCTAAATCTCTTCTCTTTCGGTTTTAAAGGCATTCCCCCTTATCCTATTACAGATAATATTCTATTAAGTTGATCTACCTGATTGCAAGCTCTATGCAAATACTGGAAGACCACTCTCGGGTCTCCTGGAGCCTTTTCTTCTCTAGACTAGAACAAACCCAACTCCTTCAACCTTTCTTCACAGGAGAGTTGCTGCAGCCCTCTGATCATCTCTGTGACCATTCTCTGCACCCATTCCAACAGTTCCATGTCCTTCATGTACTGGGGGCTCCAGACCTGCTCATAGTACTGCAGATGAGGCCCCAAAAGAGCAGAGCAGAGGGGACAGCCTGCTCCCTCCCCCTGCTGGCAACTCCTTTTTTAACACAGCCCAGGATGCTGTTTGCCTTCTGTGCTGCTCCTCACTTGCCTTCTTGCAGGCTCCTCCCTACAAGAAATACATCTAGATCTGGAGCATGTCCAGAGAAGGGTAACAAAGCTGCCTCATGTCTGGCTTTTCATCCATCAGGACCCCCAAGTCCTTCTCCAAAGGGTTGCTCTCAAATAATAATTCTCCCAGTGTGTACACATACCTGGGTAAGAAAATGTAGTCCACCAGCCAACATACAGGGATAATCTCCATTTTGCCCCAGACTATTAAGACCAGACAACTTCATGTTTTCTGTGTAAATTTGAAGTATAAAGTATAAAATTCCTGTCCTGGATGCCATTTCATGTCAGGGGCTGCAGGGGAGTTGGAACTAGCTGATCTTTGAGGTCCCTTCAGGCCAAGCCATTCCATGTTTCGTTCTGTGATTTTAATTTAAGCATTTGTTCTTTTTTCTTCCTCTCGTCCTGACTTGTGAGCAGAAACTCCTTAAAAGCAGAGAAACATGAAGTGTGTCATAAATGTGAGAGAGCAGAATCTTGGATGTCTCTAAACACATCTCAGATGACATCACTGAATTATCTGAAAAAAGGGATCTCACTGATTCCTCAGGATGAGGCAGTTTTTGAGCTCTTGATTGTAGACACACAACTTTTCATATATTCACTATTAGACCTCAGAAAGGGATAGAACTGGGTCAAGCTGCAATGTCTAAGCTATATGACTGCATTATTAGATCTCTCTAAACCTTCACCTATGAGAAATTACTGCAGTCCAAAGTCTACTTTAATTCATCCACTGAGAAGAAAAGCCATGGAGTGCTGGCAGAATCTGCTGTACCATCTGCCCTTTCATCCTACCCTCCAAATGCCTTGTGCTGCAGGAGAGTGAAGCAGCTCACAGCAGCCCTGTGTCATCAGAGAGATGATTCTATGGAAAGGTAATTTTCCACTGGTTATTTCCACCTGGAATTCATCCATGTTGTTCTACTTTGGTAGCACCAAGTGGATGGAAAAGAATTCATTTATTTTAGAATTAGTATTTCAGAAATAGTGTAACCAGCAGAAACAGGGAAGTGATTGTCCCTCCATACTCAGGACTGGTGAGGCTGCACCTTCACTGTTGTACTCAGTTTTGGGCTCCTCACTACAAGAAATACATCTAGATCCTGGAGCGTGTCCAGAGAAGGGCAACAAAGCTGTGGAAGGTCTGGACCATAAGCCTTATGAAGAACAGCTGAAGGAACTGGGATTATTTAGTCTGGAGAAGAGGAGGCTCAGGGGAGACCTTACTGTTCTTGTCAGCTCTCTGAAAGAAGGTTGTGGCGCAGTAGGAGTTGGTCTCTTCTTCCATGTAAGCAATGATAGGACAAGAGGGAGTGGCCTGAAGTTGCAACAGGAGAGGTTCAGGTTGGACATTAGGAAAAACTTCTCTGAAAGAGTGATCAGATACTGGAATGGGCTGCCCAGGGAGGTGGTGGTGTCACCATCCCTGGGAGTGTTCAAGAAATGTTCGCTGCTGTACTGAGGGACATGGTTTAGTGAGAAATATTAGTGATAGGTGGACAGATGGATGGGATGATCTTGGAGGACTTTTCCAACTTTGGTGATTCTATGATTCTATGGTCAGAGAAAAGGTTTGAGGAAAGAAGAAACAAGAGGGCAGAGAAAATTTGCAGGACTAAATTTTTGGTTCATTTATAGTAATATAAAAGATGATTATATGAAGAAATATTAGTTAGTGATGATAAAACAGACAACCAAGAGAGCAGAAGGACTTATGAGAATAGAAAAGTTGAGATTAGTAATCATGTTATATTAGATAGTTCATTCATGCTTTTTAAACTCAAAGTTCAGTGAAATGCACAAAAATGTCCCCGCACACATACAGGAGAACATAAGGGATGCTGAACAACTTCACCCAAATATGCAAAGAATACTTCTGAAGAAAGCTTCACCGTGTAAGTTTATGAAAGGAGGAAGAGATGGGAAAAAGATATTCACTCCTTTACATTGCTGCAGGCTTTGCAGCATTCCTCCATTTTTCTCCCAGCTTTCTGAATGCTTTCAAGTGATCCATCTAAGGATATCAATGGCGATTGACAGGCTCTGTAATTACATTTACAAGCCAAGATTCCTAGCCCTCTGCCACCTATTTAACCTGTTTTGCTAATGATCACCAATGTATGGATCTAAGCCAAAAATCCAATAATGTCTCCAAACACTTATTTGCAGCGCTGCAAAAACATAATGCTGTTGTCTTTGCACTGTTATCCTGAAAAAAGAGCTGATGAATACAACTGGATAAGAAATGCAACTGATTTTTGTAAACCCTCTTTCCAAATTCAGGCTGAACTTGCTATGGCTGTCTGGATGAGGCATATCAGTTTGAAACAGGTTAACAAAGCAGTGCTGGGAATGGGTGGTAGGTCCTTTTTTAGACTAATAGATCTCTCTCTGGTTGGAATAAATATCCAGAAGGAGGGAAAACAGGATTCAGACTAAAATTTATCTTATTCACATTTTATGCCACTAAGTATACTTCTTGACACAAAATATCTGGATTTTTTTTTTTAAATATGTTTTATTATTATTATTATTTTTTTAATGTTATCTGAGCTGTCCTTATTGGAGCCTTTTGCATTGCGTGAAACACTTCAGTTTCTTAAGGAATAAAAAATAAGTTTGATGACTGGGACACTGAACCAGAAGTTGTTTTAAAGTTTTTAATCCATTAAAGACTCAAAATATTTAGAGCAAATGAAAATTTCAGTAGATACACACCTAGTACCTCAGAGTTAATGGGTAGGTTGTACTCTGCTGGAGACACAGGTGTGGAACTCTATAAGAAACAATGAAAGATGGCATCTCCTACAGCTATGAAATGCTCTGCCCATTCTGCCCAGTTACCAGCTGTATCAATTTAATTTGGTACAACTGCTAGAAACTGATGCTAGAACTCCTTTTTCTTACTAACTCATACCATTTAATAGCATCTGTTGCTCAGTTTGCACATTGCTAATTTCACTTGCCACAAGTGAATCTACTGTGTAGTAAGAAAAATAAACCATTGCATATTTTCAGGTTGCATTTGCTTTCCTGCACACGGGTTTTATAGATTCCAAAGAAAGATTTTGTTATACAGCATTATGATTTTAAACATACAGAATTACCTCAAACAGATATGAGATGTTCAATTACATTAAACTAGATGAGACCAAAGCTAATATCTAATATCACCGCCCCCCCCCACCCCCCTTGCTTGCACACACTGTAACAAAGATGCGCTGCCAGTAAGTCACAGGTGTCTACATACCATAAGCAGGTGAAACAAATAAAATGTGATGTGTTCAATACTTTCGAGACTTGCAAGCCTATGTGTGCATATGTATATTTGGCAAGACTATTTATTTATTTATTTGTTTGTTTGTTTATTTATTTATTTATTTTTGGTGGTGAGGAGAGAATCTGTAAGTCTGAAAAGGAACTCAGTTCTGCAATAAAACCTGTAAGAAATTTGCTGTTGTGAGAGAGGCTCTGCGGACTCTGCAATGAAGCTGAAAGTCTTTCAGGAATAATTATTTCATGTGCTCACTTTTTTTTTTTTTCCTTCTGTTGGTTGATACAGTATGGGAGATGCAATAGTGAGATGTGAGGATTTAGTAGCCTGAGCCCAAAACATGAATGTATATTAAAACAGAGGCAGGTGCCAAATGACAAGATGAGAAGGGATGATTGAGGAAGAAAAATGAAGAAGGAAACTAAGATTGAAACAAAGTCTCTCTTGATGTCAATGAATGTTTCACTATCAAATATAGGGAATGCAGAATTTCACCCTACATCTTCTGGTAGATTATGTTCCTCCTTTAACATCATTCAAATTGCTACAACAAGGCATTGTTCCTTGCTTTTAAGCTCTCTTTTTTTCCTAGTCTTGTAACCTTCAAATAGGAATGCTTTTGCTTTTCTCCCCATTTAGAATTACTAATTTTCCTGAAACGAGAATATTTTGAAGCAGGAGTTGTTTGGCCTTCTTTCAATATGAAAGATTTAGCAAGAACTTTTAATGCTGCTATTTTTAGATGGGTTTCTCTCACTTGATGTCCGTATGCAAAAGTAGATGTAGGCTATATAAGACTACATCACTAACTATGTACTTTCTGAATACATTCATTCTCATTAAACACTTTATGCTTGCCATGGGAGCCTATGTGCTCTGGAAGGCAGCTTTCAGTTGTGCCTGGAACCAGGCTTGTATGTCTGGTGTCTATGTGGAGGCAGCAACTGATCATAAATGTAGTTTTGGAGTCTGTCTTTAATAGAAAACTGGATGGCTTAGGGAATGTTCTCTGTGTATTTTGCTGAACTTAAACTCACTATCTACAAAATGATATACATGTGCAAACCACCTGATGAAAATAATTCCACATCCCTTTTCAAGCTGAGGAACTGGCTGGGAGAACATGATTTAGATCAGGTCAAAATCATACCAGAGACTTGTCACTTTCTCTCTGACTATAAGAAAACCCTTTCTTGCAGATCTGATATGGGGATATGTGTCATGCTAGATCTTTTTCTTCTTTAGATCTATTGTCTCTCCTTGAGATCCTCCATTCCATTCACCTCTGGCATTTAGTCATACTATAAGCATTTTTTTCCTGTTGCATCCATATGTTAAGTGTCAGTTTGGACCATACTATTGAGTTATTGACAGTGAGGTAATCATTCAAATTTCCCTTGGGATGTTTGTGGTTCTCTCTCAACTTGTCAGAAATATTATGTTAAATACCTTGCAGTTAATAATCTCAGCTCTCTAAGCTATTCCAGCTTGAGTCGTCTCTTTGTTACATATCTCTTTTCTCAAATATTCTCTACTCTATTTCAAAACCAACCAAACAAAAACCAAATAATTATTCAAACCAGTGAAGGCAAAGGTTCTTTTTTTTCACCGTTTCATGGGCAGGTTTCACCTCTTCTCTGAATCACTTGGCTAATGGCTGTGCCAGACTTCACACGGAAGAACTCAAAGTGGGACTCTGAGAGCAATTTCCTAACTTTTTCTTGTTAACCTCACAATAAGCAATAATGTTTAAGTTTAGATGTAAATCTGTATGGCTACCTCCATGCACCAACTCTCTATTCCAAAGCACCAACTCATACCACTACTATTTCAATAGAAATCATCTACTGGGCCGAGAGCTTCTACAGAACTCCATAAAGATTAAAACAATTAGACTTAGATAATGTGTTCTATTGCTGTTATTCATTTTAACTATCCATCTTACATGCTGCAAAACTACCAGTACCATGTACAGCACACAGGTAAAAGATTAAAAAATAATAATAATAAAATAATATATATTTTTTTTAAATTAAGGGAGGATGATTGCCAAGTTTCAATGCCATTTTATTTTGCATTATTTTATTTTTATTATTTGCTGTTGTTGAACATGGACAGCAAGTATACATGCTTCTTTGGTATGGAAATCATCTTTACTATGTGCTCTTGATCTTCATTCCATATCACTCCTGTTAATAAACAGTGAATAACTGCAAACACAAATGTACAAAAGGCAACAATATTTGAGGTAATCACACACAAAATTATTTTTAAATGTTTTTTCTTTTTTTTTCCTCCAAAGAGTGGTGCTTTCTACATTTTCTTTTAATAAGTTTTAATTATTTTGAAAACATGCCTTTAAATTTAATCACAAACACAGATTTTTAGTAAAGGAAGTATGCATTTAAAATGTATATTTAAAAGGATGCTTTAAATATCTTTTCTATCTCTCTTAATACAATAAAAATGATGCTTTTTTTTCTGAAGAGATACTCTTCTGGTTAGATAGCACCATAAAATGAAAAGCATGAAGGTTACTAAACAAACGTAAGTCCTCCCAAAAACTGCTTACCTGCACTATTTCTTTGCATTTTCATTTCACAGCAGAATCTTCTTTAGATTTAGAAAGTGAAAGCATGGATATAGCATGGAAAGCAATTTCTTGCAGCATTTCAGCTCCTTATGGAGAGTCCAGATCTAAGCTGGGAACCTATGAATTATCAATTTTGATACAAGAAGTTCAGCCAGCCTAAATTGATGTCACAATTTTCCAGACTTATAACTGATCCCCAGTGCAGTTCATAACATAACATGGCTGAAACAGTCTGTTTTGTGCTTTCTATTTGATTACTTCATACAACCTTATCTCAAAGAATCAGAACTTGTATACTGGGAATCTTTCTATGGTTCAAATACTAATTTAGTGAAATGATGTTACTAGCAATTTAACTAAGCAGTATTTTCTATGGTTAACTTGTGTCATATTTAAGCAAACTACAGGTTCCAGTTTTGACTTTAAAATTAGTGTCACTGTTTTACTATGAATCATACAAAATATTTTTAACTGTACATCAGTGGCAGTCAAAAGCCCATACATAATCAGCACTCTGTTTTTGCTTTCCTATTTATTTTTTTAAAAGTTTTTCTAGCCTACAATTTGAGAGATTAGACTTGGTTTGGTTTTTGTTTATATTTCATTTCGTCTCATTTATTTCTTTTTCTGCATTTTTTTTGTTTGTTTGTTCTTCCAACTGCCTGGCTTGTAGCACAAGTTTCAAAGAACTTCGCTAATAAAGAAGTAGTTCTTTAGATGAGAACCTGGTCAAATATTACAGTTTCCTCAGTCATGAATTTGGAAATCAGGAAAACAGATCTGTTTTTCCCAAATCCTTAATTTTCGGTTACTTTCAAACAAGCATTGAAAAAACTCACAATAGTCTTACTTTAACAGTGTTAGTTGCTCTTAAAGATATTTCCTAGTGAACTAAATCCAGAGTACTGATCCCTACCGTGTGGTAGCACAATATGGGTACAGCACCACCTTTAAAAATATAACTATGAACTAGGGAGAAGGGGCAAATGTTCTCATGGGAGCTCATTTCACAAAGGTGAGCCTCATGTTTGTGCCTGGGAAGATAATGAAATAGCTCCTCCCAGAAGATATGTTAAGATATGTGTGAGACAAGGATGCGATTCGAGGCAGTGAGCATGACTTCACCAAGGGTAGATTGTGCCCAGCCAATATGTTGACCAAAACTGGAGTAGGTGGAGATTAAATGTTAAATATTGACCAAAAATGGGAGAAAAGGAATTCTGAGATACAGTGGAACCTGAAAATACTGATGGCTTCATTAATATTTAACTAAGGGGAAAAAAAAAAAAAGAAAAAAAAAAAGATAAGTTTCATAGATTTGAGGAACACTGAAATTCCCAAGACAAATGAAATTTTGGAAAGGGAGAGATTTCATTGGACTGCAAGGAAAAAAAAATCCTTTTGAAAGTTTTTAAACGGAGTCAGTATGTAACTATAGAACTTTGTCAGACTGCATTAAAAGAGATCAGATATTGACCAGCATCAAAGTTCCAAAGCTGTGAGAAAAGACTGCTGGAAGACACAGATTTAAACTCAGGGAAAAGCTCTCATAATGTGCCAAGCTGCAGAAATTCTCAAGGCAGAATTAAAATGTTAAAAGGAAATCTAGTTGCAACTACACTCAACAGACTGACCAGCATTAGAGAAAGCTGAGAAGCAGGAGGTCACAGCAAAGTGAGGTATTTGGATGAGATTCTGTAGAATAAACAGGAAGACAATGTCAAAGAAAAAAGGTACTTGAGAAAAGGGAACATGTGCAGACCTAGGAAACATCCAGCATTTAGAAATATACACAACTATTTTGCAAGAGTTTTCAGCCCAGAGCAACAGGATCAAAAAAAGAACATCTCACGACTCACTGATCTGGAGAGCAGAAACTGACAAGGTTTGCAGGGACAGGTAGTACCTTTCAGAGGGCTAAGTTTGCCAGAAAAATAGACAAGCTCTTGTGCACACCAGGTCTCCTTCTAGCAGGGTGGAGGAGTTCTGCATGGTGATTGTCTGAAATATGCTGAAACAAAGAATTATTTTATTTTCATTAAAATATAATAAAATACTTATAAACTAAACAAAGCTTTCTGTTGGAAAAAAAAAAAAAGAATGGAAAATATAAATACATGGAAGAAAGATGAGTAATTGAGAACACATAGCATGAAACTAATTCTGAATAAAGGATTATATGATCTGAAGTTTATCTTTAAGTGAAACTGTTCGAGTCTGTTAAAGTTACAAGAGTAAAAGACAATATTGTGCTTAAAAACATACTTAGTCCAAGTTTGATTCAGCGAATGTACAGCTTGGAAATACCTAGAAAGTGTAATAATGTAAATATAAGAAACAATTATCCAGTCTCGGAAACAGTGTGGAATTAATTTGCAAGGACTGTAGTGAAAGATGAGATGCTGCAGAAAATCTTGAAGTCTATCCTTGTTAGATGGCTTAGGAATTACAAAATATGTCCACTGCATCTTACTCATTCAAATGAGATTTTCTGTAACTGATGTAGTACTTAAGGGTAGTGGATCACAAGCCCCAGAGGCTGCCACTTGGTATGATTCATTATTAGAGGGAAATGTAAAAGACCAAGTGTTTTGCTGAGTTATAGATTGCTGTGCTATGTGACTGAAGTCTCATTCTCAAAAATACAAAGGATTCTTGGACCACTAGGGCTAACAGAGATCCCCAGTATGTTATTCAGAGAAAAACTTCCTTACCTCTTCATCTAGTGATGTCCCCCAGAGAACATCAGGTTCATAGTCTGGTGGTGACACCCATCAAAAGTCAACAGGAGCAACTCCTGGATCACCTTGCAGACTGATGTGATTTACTGTCTTGGGGTATGGGGCTCCAATATGATGGCATGAGCATCTTGGGCTTGTGCAATACTTTTTATGGAATAGAAAACTACACTTCAATATTGAATTATTATTTCCGATAACCTGAGGTTATATTGTTGAATTTATCACCAAATTATGTCACAGGCAGAGGCAGAGATGTATTTAGCAAAGAATGTATTCTAGAAATTACTATAATAGGTAATGGTCTGCAGTTTGACAAAAAAACTTCAAAGCAATAGGGAATTATGGATTCTAAAGTGGAAAGAGACATCCCAAATATACTTATTAAAATACTTGGAAAACAAAACAGAAGAATATTTCTGATTAAGCCTTTAGCATCTCACAAACTCTGCTTTTGAAGTTTGCAGTGAAAGGTTCTTTTGAGAAGAATATTTTTTTCCCATTTTCTTTCCACCTGTGACAGAAGGCAGAGTGGGTCTTCCACCATGCAAAGAAATGGATAAAAAGCCACACTAAAGCCATCTTATATGCAGCTAAAATGCCTGTGAGGTGCAGCTGCCATGCAGAGCAGTACACTGCAGTTTCAGGATGGTGATTTCTCCTTTCTCCCATGAACTACTAGTTACCAGTGGACCTTGAAGGACGGGGCCCAGAAATGAGTATCCACTGAAGTGCCAGAGATGACGAAGAGAGGGGGTGAAAACTGAACCAGATCTGATGGACTTAATGGTCATTACTAGAACAATGCCTTTATCTCCTCTACTCTAAAACAGAAACAAAAAAAGAGGGGAATTGAATAAAGATGGCATTGTCCCTAAAAATCGAGCTGTGAGAACAGATTGAGATGGTAACGTTGAAAAAAAAAATCCTTTTAGTGTTATAAATTCAGCATACAGTCTTCATTTTAATCTTTTTAATCTTTTTTTTTTTTTTTTTTTTAATCCTAAAACATTTACATTCATTCTTACTAGGAGTACTGGGTTTTAAAGCGGTTTTAAAAGCAGACTTTCTAACTGGGAGAAGCTTATAAACATTCCCATGGAAATCAAGGCAAGGTAGCCAGTTTGGCAAGTGAGCAGCTCTGCTGAGCCAGAGTGGATTTTGGCATCTTCTGGGGAAAAATGTGATCAAAAACTATGTATCTGGAGCAGCAGCACCATGGGGGTGGTGGAAAGCAATGGGATAAGAAAACAGAAGGAGTAAGGAGCTCTAAGACAGAAAATGAGGAAAAAATTGTGATAAAACTGATGAAATGAAGGTTCTGATTTCTTTTTCAGTGTGGAGGTGAAACAAAGCTGCGATAAAGTAGTTGAACAGGCCATTGGTCTGTAGCTGCTCTGCGTTTGGCATAAAAACAGTGACAGGACTTGGCTGTGCTGTTTGACGTTGTAATAGCTCAGAATCTTCTTAGCCACAGAAGAACGAACATCAGTGTTATTTTCATTCCTTTTTGTCCTTTCTTGGAGTCTTTTCTCCCTTGCTGAGATCCAATAGACCATAAACAAGAAAAGCCGTGCGAGCCCTCCTCTCACCCCGGTCCCCTAGAACAAACCATTCCGAATTAAATAGCACCTAGAGCCAAAACATTGCTAGTTTGGAGAGCATGAAAAGAAACTCACCTGAGGAGAAGCCCTTGCAAGCCTATTGAGCCCACACCTATTTTATTTCTCCAACCACTCTTTCATGCTGCTGCCTCTCAGTTCCACCCTCTCCCCTTGAATGTCTTGAGCAAATGGGTGGAAGAACCTATCATTTCCAGAAAACCATGCAGAAATACTAAAAGGAGAGGGGAGGGAATTCTGGCAGTTGCGGTGCCTCCCATTTCCATCCCTCCCAATTCTGTGTTCCTCTTGCAGCCTGACAGATTGCACAGGAGATGAAAACAAAAAAAAGGAGTTTTCCACCCTCCATGGCACCTTCCCTGTCATCCTTGTAGGAAGAGGTTATTAGAGGGAGAAATTGTGCAAATCCTAATCAGCAAAACAAAGCTATAGAAAGACAAGAGGGCAAACAGAATGGGGAGGAAAAAGGGTGGGGAGAAGTTAAATAGCCTATTGTATGAAGAAGAAAAGAAAATTGATAGAATCACATGGAGAGAATAAAAAAGCCTCAAGCAGGGAGGTGCTTAAAAGCCAGAGTTTTGTCAAACAAAGTGATCTACAAAGGCATATAGAAATCCACCCTCTGCATCTTTAGCCCTATTTTCATTTCACCCTGTTTTGGGGACAGTGCAGAACATATTGAGTTCCCAAGTATCTCTGTCTTCATTTTTATTTTCAGCACAAGTGCATTTGTGGAGAGGGAAGATTTAAAAATGAATGCTGTGCCTTGTTTTCAGTGAATACACCTAAGATAATGAGTAGCTTATGCATAACCTAAAATCTTGAATTTGGGTGAACAATGATATGATTAAACTAAATTTGAGTGAGCATTGATATGATTAAACTCTTTACACCTCCCAAAGCAGCATGGTCCCACATAGATTGCTTAATGGGATCCATTCTTGAGCTGGGCATGGGCATTCTCTATCAATGTGAATGGGTCAAAAAAGGAGTGGGGAATATCCCTATCCAAAATGGTTAGTTTGGCACTTCTTTCAGGATCCTCTGTTATTTATTTGTACTGAAATGGTGAGTGCCAACTGCAATGCAGATCACAGCAAAAAAGGCAAATATACTCCAAGAAATGAAAATAGAAATTATTAAGAAGTGAAACTCAGAGGGTTTAAGAGAAGTCAGGGTGACCTGATATGCCTGAATTACTAAAGAACAAGAAGCTGCAGAGCCAATAGCTTTAAATCTCACAGGTAGCTGAAGCTGTAAGGATTATTTTCCAAAGGAAGAGAGGAAAATAATCAAACATGCTATACATAAGTTAGTCCTACCTGAACAGTATCACAACTCTGAAACTATTCTCAAAGGAAAAGAAAGATAATTAAAAATGTACAAAAAAATGAATACAGAGTAAAGACACTATTTGGGAAGCCAAGTTGTCCATCCTGTTGGATCAATCTGATTGATTTTCACTGATAAAAACAAAAGAAAACAAGAAAAAAATATTTCCACAGAAAAATAACATGAAATTCAGCAAAGCAGTGAAGTATAAAACAGGAATATATTGCACTGGGAAGAGGACAGAGACATGTGGGTTTACCATAGATCAGTTAACCAATGGGACTGCAAAATGTACTGCTGAGTCTGGAAGCTATCAGCTTGAAGGAAGGTTGATAGAGGAGCCCTGGGAGCAATACTACTTAATACTTTCACTAACAATCCTGGCATGGAAAGTGAAAGTAGATTAATAAAGTTTGGAGGTGATACAGAGATGTTCAGAGCATCTGCTAACAGCAACTGGATGTCTGAAAACTGGTGTAATAGAAATTGGATGAAATTCAATAGCACAGAGGGCAAGTGCATGTGTCTGGGGACCAATAACAAAAATTCTTCTGTAAATGCAGTGCTCAGTTAAAAATGACCAGGGAGGAGAAGGATTTTGTTGGATATACTTGTTTATGACAAGGTTGTAAGTTGATGTGGCCACAAAAAGAAATAAAAAAAATGTTACTCAAACATTTGTTAGGTAATGCCATTGAACAAGGCATTGCTGAACTTTAGCAGCATTCTCAAAAAGAAGTATACAAGAAATATACTTCCCAGTTATAGGAACAGTGTGGAAATCTGAGGATATTTAGGCCTGGGAAAAGCTTTTTGAGTAACTGAGTACTCAGTTATCCTGGATCTTACTAGTTTGCTCTAAAACTGTTTTAATAACAGCTAATCTTGTATAAACTCTTGTAAAAAAAGAGTTCATTATGCAACATAAATGTCTGGATAAAATCTAACCATGGTTTGAATTTGGGAAGCTGTGTTTCCTACAGTACAGAACAACTAACAGGTCTTGGGACCCTCGAGTCTTTTCCTTCTCATAGGTCTACTGTTGGACTATGGTAAATTATTCTCTTTTGGTCAGGATTATGTGAAGTGGAAATGATGATACTTTATCACCTAGGGAAACATTTTTGAGATTCATTGCTAAAGGGTAACCTCTTAGGTGTTGTCACTTCTATCAAAAATGCAAGTATCACAGTTATGTCCAGAGAATTTACTGTAACATTTTCTTAAAATATCTAAAAGGCTTTATTTCTTTACCTGCCTATCTAGCAGTCAAGACATTACCCCTGTATATATCTGTATCCATGTGGGCCAACGAAACAGGACTGTGGCTTGAGAATGACCTGCAATCATCAAGCAGCCTACAACTGTCTCCCTCACGTACCTTCAGCCTTTGCAAACTAACATTTTCCCAGATGATATCCAGTTGTCTGAGGAATAGTATGTCAATGCGACCGGTCCCCATAAGCTTGGATATCAGTTTGGATATAACCACTCTACTGTATGGGAACAAACACAGTCTATGTGTATGATCACAGGGTGCATGCTTTGTCTTGATATCAGAGAATAGTCCCTTCCCTGTTTCGTTCAGATATGTAGATACTTGCACAAAATCCAGTAGCTGATGTCCCCAGACAACAATGTCCTGATGATATATCTCAAATCCTCTACTGTGTTTACCTCACTTTGTAAAAGGCTGGAGGAGTGGCAGATGTAATGCACCAGTGAGTGTGTGATGTTCAGCTACTGCAGGAAACAGTTTCTACAGGAAACTAAACATCAATATTACATTACTGTATGCAATGTGTGTCTAAAGAAACCCTTAAAAAGTATGAGGAATTGAGAAAAGAGAGACCAATGTCAAAAATCTCCTATATTCCTTATGCAGGTCAGGTGGTGTTTAATGCCAGTCTCAAGCAAGAGACCACTTGGCTAATTACCAAAAAAAGTGAAAACAGCTGCTGTTATAGACTTTATGTTAGAGGCAAATGGTGAACTGAGGCTTGGAGAAGTTAAGTGGTTTGCCTTAGGCCACAGAGGGAAGTAGTGTCAGACCCAAGATTAGAAATCACAAGTTTTCCTCCTATATTTCTAAGCTCAGATCAGAAAACTGCACCATCTGGACATTCATAGATAAATATTGGGGTCTGTCTGTCATTCCTATCTCTAAAATAATCTCTTATCTTCTTGTGGTTTCCCATAATTTCCCAGCAAGAGCTATTTTATTTATGTGCAGTTTCTTATACATCTAATATTTCAGAAAAAAAATATTTTAGATTAATGGGGTTCCACAGCCACTGGAAAAATTTATATGCCAACAAGTAAGGATTTTCTTATTTTGAACCATCAAACCAAAGCTGTTTGGTGCAAAAAAAAAAAAAAACATACAGGACTCATCAGCAAGTTACCTCCAGCTGTTTAATGAAGTAACATTTTTTGAAAGAAGTGAGCTGCAAAATTTTTGTACTGCACTAATGTAGCACAGAACAGCCACAAAAAACAACCAAACAAACATCACAACAACCAACCAAACAAACACAAAAAAAAAAACCAACAAAATCCCACAGAAAAAATAAAATAAAATAAAATAAAATTAAATTAAAAAAAATCCACAGTACTCTTAACACATAACTGCAGTACAAAATAAACTCAGAAGTAAAGCTACCTCAAAGAACTCTCCAGAGTAACATAATATTTTTATCCCTATTATCACTGTCAAGGACTTCACAGTTCCAAAACAACATAACAAACTCACATGAAAAAGGTCTGAATCAGCTTTGGACTTGGCTTCTTAAGGTTTCTGCTCTTGTTTTTCTTGAGATCGACATGCTCCAGCTTCTCTCAGAGCAATAGGTACTGGTAGCCTTTTGTTATGAAATATTTACTTCATTGATCATTGAGATTAATTTTTTCTTTTTACTTCATAATTTGAATTCTGACATGGGATGGCAGAATCTTTTGAAAACAAATTAATTTTTAACCCTGTTCTTACTAATGGGGGATTTTTTTTAAATATCTTACTTGGATAAAAAGGGAGATCAAATCATATGTCCATGAAACTTAAGAGTCTGGAGAAAAGAGAAGAAAGATTTAACATTAGCAATTTTGTCATAAAAATACTCTGATTACTGTAATTCAGTTCATTACATGGCATATATCTACTACAGATCCTGCTCTCATCTAGTGCAGACCATAGAACTGTGTAACTTCAAAAATCATACAGTGTTCAGCACAGCACAGGTTAGATGTGATAAATTGATTGCTTGTGTCAGGATTTCCCCACACTGGAGAAATAGCCAATGACAGCCTGGCGAATGTGACAACACAGCAGGCTCCCTGAAACAGAGAGAAGGATGCAGCTGGAGAAACCAATGCGATTTTGCAGGTCTCTATGATCCTATCTGGTTGATGGATTCCCAGATTGCTTGTCGGGATGCGAGAGGCATACTAGCTCTAAATGTATTCCTCATTTGGGCAAACGCAAGCACACCTGCAAACACATATACACGCCATGTTTGATAAACACAGATATATAAACCCAAGTTCCAGAATGTAATCTCAATGCAGTAAAGTACTTAATCAAATCCTGTTGCAGTATAAAGATATTGCTTAAGAATTTTCCAAAACTGTGTCTTGTACATGTATCATTATCACCGTGGTCAGTCTTATATTGATTTCAATAAGCTTTAGGAGAGTTCCTTGATGTCAATATTCTCAATCTACCTCCCGAGATGACATTGCAAAAACAAAGCATACAGATTTCTTCTCTCCCACAGTTCTCAAGAGACAAGTTCATCCAATCACTGGATCACAAATACTAGCACACAATTTTCTGGTAACAAATTCAATGAGCTAAAGTGTTTTGTGAGTCAGAAAAGCGGAGTGAAAAAGAAAGAAACTCCTAAACCCCATATATATATATATATACATATATGTATATACATATATATATACGCACATATATGCATCATCCTTTCAGAAGGATGTTTTTTAAGCTGCTACAACGTTTTATAAAATTGCTCTTATTGTTCTAGCATTTTACAGCCACACAAATGCTTCTTTTCAGGTGTGGGAAAAATAAGTTAAAAAAAAAAAAAAAGCCACATATGTTAGTGTTTATGTTATCTGGCTTGGTTTAAAATGGATTCACTTCACACATAGCTTGAACACTTAGAACATTTTTAATGCTGTAAAGATGCTCTATGGCAGAAAAAATGATACATAGCTGCCTGCCTAGTAATTCTTCTAGGTATCACTATACATCTTAATGCTGCATTCTGTGGCAACAGTCCCTCAGAGGGTATTTAGGATGTAGGTACCTACGTTAGGAGATTTGTATACTTTGGCTCCTTTTATGACTGCAGGGGTGAGAAAGCCTTCTCCGGAGAGCAGTTCAGGGGAGAAACGTAGTTTAAGCACCCTGAATGCATTAGTAAAATCATTCACAGCAAAAACATTAAAGAATATTCTGAATTGCAGCTGTAATTTGAAGTATTTCAGTGCAGTGCTGAAGCATACAAAGGTGAGACAAATCTTTTCTCTTATTCCTGGACTAAATCTCTACTACTCTTGAGAATGTCATGTGATCTTCAATAATTGCGTGGAATACTGACAGTCTGGGCTTTTAAGAAAGTTGTTTTAAGTATTTAAGCTATTGTCTGTGAAATGTTTCATAAAGTGCTGGAGTGTAGTTAGGATGATAAGCCTCATGATTCACGTAAAACGTCTCTGTCTCATAGCATCCACTCTAGAATGACAGAAGGCAGAACTGAAGCTGCCTGAATCTCTCATTTGAACTTCCATCTGCAACATGCTCTAAGAAGATGTAGCTTCATCTGACGCTTCATCTTTCTTCAGAGAAAATGTTTATCCACTGCTACTACAGAATGCATACTGATCCATCATGAGGAACACAGCCCCTTTTTTACAAGGAAAAAAATACTCTCACCCTCTGCAAGAGTATTTGTTTGTAAGTAGTAGGTCTGCTGTTGCTTTCAAGATACAGAAAATCTTGCTCCAACACAAATGAAAATCAAGCCATTTCCGAAATATCTAGATCAAGACTGCAAGATCTTTGTAAGCATGTATAGAGTTTCTTGGGTCTGCAAGATCGGCACAGAAGTTTTTCTACTTATGAAGAGTTGGAAAGTCAAAAATCACAGTGAGAAAGGTGGTACAAATGGTTATGAATTCAGTGATGCTTGAGCAGTCCCTAGGGGTGCTGCAAGGTTGATTCTCTGATCCCTCTGTACTCAGCTCTGGTGAGGCTGTTCTTTAAGTGTTGTCTTCAGTTCTGGGCCCCCACTACAAGAAAGACATTCAGACCTGAAAGTGTGTCCAGAGAAGGACAACAAAGCTGTGAGATGTCTGGAGCATAACAACTCATGGGGAGCAGTTGAGGGAACTGGGATTCTTGAATCTGGAGGAGGCTCGGGGGACCTCATCACTCTCTAAAGCTCCCTGAAAGGAAGTTGTAGTGAGAGGAGTTGGACTCTTCTCATAGGTAACAGTGATAGGATGAGAGGGAATGGCTTTAAGTTGTGCCAAGGGAGCTTCATGCTGGATAATAGGGAAAGCTTCTCAAAAAGATTGGTAATGCACTGGCACAGGGTGCCCAGGAAGGTGGTGAAGTCACTGCCCCTGGAGGAGTTCAAGAAATATTTAGGTGTGGTACTGAAGAACATGGTTATTGGGCAATGTTGGTGGTAGGGGGACAGTTAGACTAGATGGTCTTTTCCAATCTTAATGGTACTATGATTCTAAGGCCTAACCTGTTATAAGTATTTTATAATTCTTAGGCTATGTCTCTATGAATTTAATAATTTTACTTTGTACATTGTAGTTTACTTGTGTAAGAGCTTACATGCACAAGCATTTCTGATGTGTAAATAAGCAGGATAGAACGAGGGTGGGATAAAAAATTTAAATGAAGAGTAAAATCCATAAATCACATGTTAAAATAAATAAATAAATGAATGATGAAATCTGACAAACATACACAATTGGAAAAAAATGGATATGGTATTGAATGAAAAGCACTGAGAAATGCATTAGAAAATGTTGCTAAATCAAGTACGTCTCTCATTGAACCGTATATCATCACCCACTGAAACAATCTAATGTAGTAAATGACATACATCACCTGCTGATTGAAACACATCACCTAGTAAAATAATAATCAATCTGTGTGTATGAAAAGTAACTCTTCTGCTAATAAATTAAATGCAGAACTTGCTAAAGCTGATGCAGCATTTACTGAATTATGCACAGTGAGGACTGAACTCATTTTACCATCTACTGAATCTGAAACATGAAGTACTGAAACTGATACAGCCCATCAGACACATCAGCTTTCTGGGAAATGCCAATCATGGGAGCAGGCTGGAGCTGCTATCAAAAAACATTTTGGTCAACAACTGCTCTGAGTAACAGCCATTTGCTACAGCTGATGGCAAAGGTTCAGGAGTGGAGCACAATTGCCAAGATCTCAAATATCTGGGGTTTGATACATGTGGCTGTCTGAGTATTAGCTGCAGAAGGAGAGCTGTTAATTTAAACATTCTTTAAAACCACCTATTATATCTTCTAGCTTGCTAACAGCAATGGTGGGAAGAGCAACTGCAGTCTCTTAATTTTCTCAACACAAGAGGTTCATCAAGTAACATTTGTGTCACTCGTGTACAAATTTTGCCTCTTCCAACATCTTTTGCAATTGATGTATACCTGTATATATAATAAAGAAAAAAAAAAAAAAAGAATTTTGTTCTTCAGAGATAATGAAATACACTGATATTTCACTGCAGCAAATTGAATGCCAAACAGTTTTCTTCTCCAGTTTTTGGAAGGAAACCAGCAGATTTGTAACTGTTGCCAAGTAGGATGTCGCATGCCTGTGCTCAACAACAGCAAAAGCAGCCTGTCAAGCAGACCTTTTTTTCAAGTGATATAACCTAGACAAAGAGAGAAATAAAGAAGGTTCTGTGGACTGTTTTACTATTTGTGTTAGTGGCAAGTTATGTTGAGCTTTTAGTTAACTATTTGTTTTGCTTGTAGATACATAATGGATGTATAACATTCGTCATTGGAATCAGCTAACTAGGACTGTGTTTCCCCTGATAACAAATCCTTTTAAGTGTAAGCGAGAGACTATTCAGAATTCTCTGACATTGACCACTTAACTAATCAGTTAAGCTGGAAATATTGGGGCTATCATTTGCTGAAGACAAATTCCTAGATCCCAAATTACAAAAAAGAGAGGTTCCAACAAGAGTGCAAGGTGTCTGTGTAATGAGCCTACACAGGGCTGTCCCCAAGGCCTCTAATTAAAACTAATACTGGAAGTTTCATCAGAGTAAATTAAGAGTAACTCCAGTGAAGTGGGAGATGCTGAAGGGATGCGATAACCTTGAATTAATTTACATTTTAAGATAGACCTGAAGGACTAAAACAAAGATGCTTGGTTCTATTGAGCAAGGAGGGCATATTTTAAAGGAGCTTTGTTTTTTGGATATTCACAGAAGGGCCTAATCAGATTTCTGACATCTGTCACATTAACCTAGAAGTCTCAGCATAAAAGCCCTGTCTAGTCTTCAGACAAAGTACAACTGGGAGGGAAGTTGATTCTTCCAGAATGAGGAAGATTCCTTTAAGGATTATTGCTCTGCCTGTGGTTTATAGGGCAGTTTGTTCTTTCCAAAGCCTCAGCACCAGCCTGGCAATGTTCAAGACAGGCAAGAGTCTGAAATATATGACTGCAGGAGGTGTTCAGCATCTGAAGAAAGTTGACAAGTAATGAAGGAGTCACATTCCCCTTGTGATCTTATTCTGTTTTAATTGTTGCTTTGTTTTTGCAGTAGAAATTTGTAAGGACAAATAATGGGAGGATACAGTTGCTACTAATTTTCAGGCACAGTTTAGTGGGATTTGAAGTAGTTATGCACCAAAGTCCCACAGTGAAAAGAAGATGATAAATATCTTTGAAATACTAGATTTGAGGCTTTTTTTAAGCATACCCACTGGCCCAGTCTCTAGAAGAGAAGAAGCTGTGAAGGAAACTGAGGCCCTCCAAGCCCTAGTCTTCCTCACTGTCTTCTTTGAATCCAGAGGAGATGTGCCACAGGCATCATATACATCTCCTACAGCTTCAGCTCTGCTGCTTGGTGAGTGCATGACAGTGGGAGGATGGGAAACATAGTTCTACCCCAAATTACAGGAAGACACAACGTGAAAAGGTGGACAAAAAGGATGATTTTCTTTCAGGAAGGTGAAATATAACCTAGATAATTAGGCTGTGGTTCAGTCTTGCTGACTGGTAATGAGGAAGGACTCAGCACCTTCCAGGACTGAGCCCAGAAAGAGCATCAGGACTCGAGAAAATGAATGAACCAGATTGTACAGTTCCATTTATCTGTGAGCTATACACATCCTTGGGAACACAGAAACAGATTTACAACTTTTAACGAGCTGCACTCTGTAAAAATAAAATGACTTCAAACACAGCATTAAAGCTTTCTTCCAAAAAGGTCTAATGTAAATTTTATATGGAGGACACTACTGTATGTGCATTTGTTATTTGCATTTGTTATTTTATTAAAAAGCAGGGCCTAATCAGGATTTCCTGTTTCTGGGGAGAAAGAGAATGGGATTAAATATGAAATAACAGTTGGTTCAGGATTCTTACCCACTCAGGAGGTTTCTGAAATGCTCTGTCATTTTCTACAGATTTATATATTAAAAGTTTTTTCCCCATCATAATTAATTAACATTTATTAAAAAGCACATAAACACAAGGGGGGCATTCATTACAGTGCATGGGAGAGAGATTCTTCTCAGCACTGGTCCAGTTTTGCTCACATTGTAGACAAATGCTAAATGTCCCACATGGACATGCAGAGAGGGCATTAGGAAAGCCAAGGCACAGATGGAAGTGAACTTGGCAAGGGATATTAAAAACAACAAGAAGGGTTTCTACAGGTACATTGACCAGAAGAGGCAGACCAAAGAGAGCATACCTTCTTTGGTAAATAAGAAAGGAGAACTGACTACAGCAGCTAAGGAGAAGGCTGAGGTATTAAGAGTTTTTTTGCCTCAGTCTTCACTGGCAGAAAGGATTCTTGTATTTCTCATGTCCCTGAAGCCTGCATCCCTGAGCCTCTAAGGTAGGTACTGGGGGAGTAAATTCCCCCCCCCCCCCCCCCCCCCCCCCCCCCCAATGTAAGGGCAGAGCAAGTCCAAGACCATCTCATAAGTCTTAATGTATACAAGTCTATGGGGCTGGATGACATGCATCCCAGGTTCCTAAAGTAATGGGCTGATGTGGTTGCTAAGCCACTCTCTGTTGGGTGAAGTCCCTGGGGACTGGAAGAAAGGAAACATCACTCCACTTTGCAAGAAAGGGAGGAAGGAAGACCAAGGGAACTACAGGCCAGTGAGTCTCACCACTGTGCCTGGGAAGATCATGGAACAGATCCTCCTCAATGACATATTAAGGCACATGTGAGATGATCGGGTGATTTGAGACAGCCAGCATGGCTTTACCAAGGGCAGACTTTGCCTGACCAATCTGGTGGCCTTCTATGATGGAATGATGACATCAGTGGAAAAGGGAAGGTGACTGATGTCATCTACCTGGAGTTGTGCAAGGCCTTTGAAATGGTCCTTGACCTCATCCTCATCTCTAAATTGGAAAGATACAGATTTGAGGGATGGACTCTTCTTTGGATAAGGAAATGGTTGGAAGGCCATAGACGAAGTGTTGTGGTGAATGGCACTAAGACCAGGTGGAAGCCAGTGATGAACAGTGTTCCCCAACATTCTGTCTTGAGACTGATGCTGTTCAATATCTTCATCAGTGACAGTGAAGACAGGCTTGAGTGCATCCTCAGCAAGTTTGTCGATGTCATCAAGCTGTGTAGTGTGGTTAACATCTTTGAAAGAAGAGGCACCATCCAGAGGGATCTTGGAAAACTTGAGAAGTGGATCCATGTGAACCTAGTGAGATTCAACATAGAAAACTTCAAACAATTACACTTGGGTTGGAGTAATCCCAGATATATGTACAGAGTGGGAGAAGAATTCCTTGAGTTTAGCCTGGAGGATCCTAGTGGATGAAAAACTGAAAATGAGCCTGAAAGTGAAAATGAGCCTGAAAATGAAAGTGTGCTCTTGCAGCTCAGAAGACCAATAGTATCCTAGGCTCCATCAGAAGAAGGGTGACCAGCAGGGACAGGGAAGTGATTGTCACTCTCTATTCTCTCCTCATGAGGCCCCACTTGGATTATAAACAGGAAGGGAATCAAATTTTTAATTGAATAGACAATGAAAGGAAAAGAAGGAATGGTTCTAAGCTCAAGGAGGGAAGATTTACATTGGATGTCAGGAGGAAGTTCTTCACAGACAGAGTGCTGAGGGAGGTGCTGGAACAGCACTGCCCAGACAGACGATGGATAATTCATCCCTGGATGTATTCAAGATCAGGTTGAATGGGGCCCTTGGCAACCTGATCTAGTACCAAATCTGAAGGTTGGTGACCCTGTCTGTGGCAGGGTAGTTGGAACTTGATTATTCTTGGGGTCTCTTCCAATCCAAGCCAATCTATGATTCTATGACTCTGGGGAGCTAAGATTTTTTTTTAAAAAGCACAAAGCAGACAGTTTGTAAGAAATATAGATTTCCAGTAAGCCAGAGATGAGGTCTGGAATCAAATAAATGTCATCACAAAATGTCTACTGTCAGGGAAATTATTTTTGGTGGCAAAAATCAGGACACACAGTCAGATGGACCACTAGCCTTCCCAAGACCAATCATGCACTAATTTTGAAGTGTTCTTTATCATGTCTCTTATTCTTCTTCCCATTTCCCTCTTATTGTGCCCACACAGAGGACTTCTAAATCTCAGCATGAACCTGATAGTATCTTTTCTTTTATTCATATATCTGCAGAAGCAAATAGCAGCAGCTATTAGCAGCTTGTGACTGTATGCCATATGAGGCTTTCTTTGCAGCACCTAATTGCACTGGAATACACAGTTCAGCAGATGAACATCACAGAAACCATGCTAAATATATGGAAAAAGCATCATCTCTTTCAGCCCTGGTTAAGAGACTGGTCAGGTTTGATGCTCAAAGTCTTTTCCCTGGCAGAGGCAGTTTGGAGCTTAGCTAGATCCCATGGCTTAGGTCTCTCACATTTAAAAGCCAGTACCATGTTAAATCATTTTATTTATCCCATATCCCATCCACTGCTCTAAGACAGCTGGGCTTAATGAATCAAGCTTTTGACAACACCATACACAAATTATATTTTATGCCCCAAAAGCTGATTGGTTCCTCCAGTTTCCTGCATAACACAAAATTATACACAATGATTTCTGTGTTAAGACTAATCAATGTTGAGCTAGAGAGACTCTTTCAGAAAGATAGTGATGTTTCATTTTAAAGTCTTCAATGAGGGGAAAAGCTAATGCTTTCCCTAGGTAGAAATTCGGGTGATTAATTAGCTTTATTGTTATCTTGCCTTTCCTTTGTTGCCTCTGTCTTACTACTATGTCTAGCCCTGGGACTTTGCTGCACCTTGAGTATGAGATTAAATGTATATTGACAGAGGCTGTCCTATAGCACTGATCTTTGAAGTGCAAATTTTGTCACCTTCTCTGTGAATGCACAAATGTTGTAGGAGGACTTAGGATATCACTTCTGCCATTGTGAGCAAAGGTTGCTCATTGGTGAGAAATACTGGAAAATGGACTGTTTGGCCCTTTTATGTTCCTCTCTTAAACCTGAAAACCATATACAGCATGAAGTGTGGCCTACTCAGGCTCACTTAGTTAACAGTGTCAGGTCCAGCTGGCTCAAAAAGGAAAGCCAAAGTTGCGTACAGGATTGTCATTTATTTATTTTTGTAATGGACCAAAAGTAATTAAAAATATGCCTTGGTAATTTACATTTAAAATTTGGGCTTTATGTTAATTACCCTTTCTTGAACAAACTAAAAGAGAATATATATATATATTGATATGGCAAGTTTAATGGCATGTAACTGAAAAAAAAAAAAGTAAAGGCAATTATTTCTTTTTACCTCTTTACATGGATTTAAAATAAGAAGATAAACTTAACTAAGCACCCTGGTGAAAAAAAAAAAAAAAAAACACCACCAAAAACAACAAAAACAAAAAGACCCATATTTCTCTGCTAAAAATCTGTTTGGTTATTCTGGAATAATATACAGGTGGATGGAAATGAAGGTGACACCAGCATTAATTTACAATTTGTAAGAGGTTTCAGAATTAAATCCAGTATATCTTGTTCTGGAGTCCAAATGTACTCACTCAAATTGTCTATTTCAGTTTAATTTTATGGTGCTTTGCGACTGTCTACGAACATTTATAGAGTTATAGAATTATTAAAGCTGGAAAAGACCTCTAAGATCATCTGGTCCAACAGTCCACCTACCACCAATATTTCCCCCTGAACCATGTCCCTAAATAGTCCCCTAATAGTCTTTGGTAAGACAAAGACAATTTCACAGAATCACAGAATCATAGAATCACAGAATGGCCAGGTTTGGAAGGGACCTAAGGATCATGAATCTGCAACCCCCCTGCCACATGAAAGGGCCACCAATCTCCCCATTTAATGCTAGACCAGGCTGCCCAGGGCCCCATCCAGTCTGGCCTTGAGCACCTCCAGGGACGGGACATCCACAGCCTCTCTGGGCAGCCTGTTCCAGCACTTCACCACTCTTTCTGTAAAGAATTTCCCTCTGATGTCCAACCCAAAACTCCCCTCCCTCAACTTCAAACCATTTCCCCTCTTCCTGCAGTTATCTGCCCTTTCAAAGAGTTAATTCCCCTCCCCTCTGTAGACTCCCTTTAGGTACTGAAAGGCTGCAATGAGGTCACCCTGAAGCATTCTTTTCTCCAGGCTGAACAAGCCCAGCTCCTTCAGCCTGTCTTCACAGGGGATGTGCTCCAGTCCCCTGATCATCTTTGTGGCTCTCCTCTCGACCCTCTCCAACAGCTCCCTGTCTTTTATTGTACTGGGGGCTCCACACTTGGACACAGTATTCCAGATGGGGCCTCACAAGAGCAGAGTAGAGGGGAACAATCACCTCCCTGTCCCTGCTGGCCACCCCTCTTCTGATGGAGCCCATTACTGGTCTCCACCTGGACATAGAGCCATTGATGACCACCCTCTGTCTGCAGCCTTTCACCCAGTTTCTTATCCATCAAGTGGTGCACCCATCAAATCCACATTCCTCCAATTTGAAGATAAGGATGAGGTGGGGGACCATGTCAAAGGCCTTGCTCAAGTCCAGGTAAATGACATCAGTTGCCTTTCACTTGTCCACCGATGCCATCACTCCATCATAGAAGGTCACCAGATTCGTCGAGCATGACCTTCCTCTGGTAAAGCCATGCTGGCTGTCACAGATCACACGCCCATTCCTCATGTGATCAAGCATGTCATCCAGGATGATCTGTTCCATGATCTTCCCCGGCACAGAGGTGAGACTCACTGGCCTGTAGGTCCCTGGGGCCCTCCTTGCTCCCTTTTTTATAAATGGGAGTGACACAATCCTTCCTCCAGTCATCCAGGACCTCACATGACAGCCACGACTTTTCAAATATGATGGAGAGCGGCTTGGCAACCACCTCAGACAGCTCCTTCAGAACCCTGGGATGCACGTCATCTGGCCCTACAGACTTGTACACATTCAGTCTCATGAGGCGGTCTCAGACCTGCTCTGTCCTCACAGCAGGGAGGGATTTACCACCCTGGTCCCCACCCAGAGGTTTAGGGATGCAGGGCTCAGGGGCATGAGAAAGTACTGGAATCCTGGCCTTCAGTGAAGACCAAGGCAAAGAACTCATTCAGTACCTCAGCCTTCTCTTTGTCTGTTGAAGCCAGTTCTCCTTTTACATTTACCAAAAGAGGTTCACTCGCTTTGGCCTGTCTCTTCTGGCCAAAGAACAACAAATTCACTTACTACAAATTAAATCCTTTATCATTCATTGAAAAACAAAATGCATTTCTTCCTCATGCAGATATCAGATGAATGGTCTTGGGGTGCTCGGGTACGATGGTGGCTCCTGATCTGTTAAGATAGGGAGAAACTGGACTCATCAGAATAATAATTGTGAAAAAAAGTTTTGTCATTTATTATTAGTATGCTAGTAGCATCTAGATGTTTTAACAAGGGATCCACTATTTGGTTCCTGCTTGACACAGAATGACAGCAGCTCTGTCTGCAAAAGACAGTGTGGATTTACCATGTCAGCAAACTATCACACTAGATACAAGTTTTGCTTAAGCTGGTTTGGGAAGCAAAACCCAGGAAGAATGGAGAGAGACTGTAGTCTTCACAATTCTGGGGTGGACCTGACATATTGCAATACTAATGACAAATCTGCAAATTAGAGTAAAATTTCCCAGTCCTTGTAGGTGAAAAAACAAAACAGAAACAAAACAGAACAAAAAATAACAACTCCACACACACATACAAAATAAATAAATAAATAAATAAATAAATAAATAAATAAATAAATAGCTCCACTGCACATTTTCCTTTAGGCAGGAAGAAAATTCCTCTGTTCATATTTTTGCATTACGTATCTGAAAGCACATTGTCAAGTTAGGATGAATTTGCCGTTATTTTTGGATTAAAAATGCTTAAAAAGTTCTGTTCCAATGTAAGAAAGAAAAAAAAAAAAAAAAAAAAAAAAAGCTAGACAACCCCCTATGCTAATAATAAGTACTTACATTAATGTAATTTTCAAGTAGGCTGTTTTGTGTTCAATTGAGCTACAGTCCAGATGGCTTTGACATCAAATTGAAATGCACAATACACAATCCACTATACACAAAGACTGAAGAACTTTTCCTAGTAAAATGCTCAAAAGCCCTTCAACTGCTGCTTGTTGGTCTTATATTTCTTACTTAATATACCATTCTTTACTCCTGCTTACTCTATATTCATCTGAACTTAGCATCATGTGTGTTCTATCACTGCCCTTTTACGTAGACTTAGCTGATAAATCTACAGAACAAGAAGTCTTGGAAAGTGAAAGTGCAACTAGAAACTGTTGAGAGTAAATGGCAATCTGTAGCACTTTGGGCTGGGGCAATGAGAGTTCACTGTAACAGAGCATAAATTGATAGAAAGGCGTTGGCAGTTTATGGTTGCTCTGATAGCTACTATAAAAATATCTTTCTAGGTGCAAGAAAACCTTAATGAAATGCTCTGACCTGTATTGTGTAGGAGGTTGGATTATGTAACCATAACAATGCTTTCAGAATTAATCTATGCACAATTTGTGTTATCATGACAAAAACATAGAATGAAAATGCCTGCATCCCCCAGAATGAAAACTAAAAGCAGACTGTAGATCTCTTTAACCAGAGAATCAGTTCTATTGTATAACTTAAGAGATATCTGTTGAATTCTATACAGATCTAAGTTTTGAGTTTCTGCAAATAAGTCTTGGATTTTTTATGCATTTTCCAAATTGGAGAAATAAAAATGGGTTGTATAAATGAGAAAAACAAAACAAAACAAAACAAAAAACATATAAGATTACTAATTACCCATAAAACTTATTTTAGTATTGGATTTACTGGGGAAAATTCTATGACACTTCTATTCACAGTGGGTGGCAAAGCAGGGAGAAATGGGTGAAAATACAAGTGACTTCAAGTTTGTAGTAGAAAGCATTTTTGATAAGATAATAGTTCAAATGTTTTATATTTAGAGTTTAGCAATAGTAACATTCTTCTGGCTACTGTTACATATGTATATAAAGTAGCTTTTTAGTAGTTTTTCTTTACCTTTGCTCCATTGACAGAACTGACTGAACTTGGGGAGAAGATGGAGTCTACATGATGGTTTTGTTAATATCTGATTGCCCAAAAGTTAATATCACCATTGTAAAAGAATCCTTAATGGTCTGCAATATACAAGATGGTAGTGAAATTAAATCTGCTTCTCTGCTAACCCTGTGAATATATTGACAGTGCTCTGTGTGATTATTTGGGATATCACTATTAAAATGATTTTATTAAGGTTTTATACTGCCATCTAGTATCAGAGCACCTCCCTCAAGTGTTCAGCATTAGCCTTCTTGGAATTTTTGGAGGGGAAGCTCTAGATTCAATTCAAGTGAGCAAGATGAGATCTAACAGTTTTTTATCATTTGAATATTGCCACTGCAGCCATCATTAACATAGTTTTGCCATAAGGATTTTGAAAAACAGGGGCCACATATTTCTACAATCTATACAAGCGAATTTATTACATCTTGAAGGATCAAGCCCTAATTTTATTTGATATATTGCACTGAAGGTGGTTCTGATAGAATTTTAAAGATTCTGATGCACTATTAACATGGGAAAACCTAAATGACAAACCGTATTTTCTAAGGAATGGGTGTTGAAATGAGTAAAAAGTGGAATGGAATGAGAAAGACAGATCATTCAGGCAGTGCAATTTCTAAATCCTTCACTCCAGTAAAAACAAAACAAAACAAAACAAAACAAAACAAAACAAAACAAAACAAAAAAGTCTATGTTTTATTCCTGGCTTACATTCAGAATTCTCCTGAACTAAAAGCAAGTACTGCGTGGTGAAACTTTTCCTGCCATATTACATTGCTGGCTAATCAGTGCCTATTATATTGTAAAAAGCTCTGCTGATGTGCATTTTACAGTTTTTAACCAATAAGACATGCAATTATCCTGCACTTCTAGAGTCTGCCTGAAACAGCAATAATAGTACATTTAAAAAAAAATCATTAGCTAAGAACCATGCAGACCCTAGATATGCAAAGTTCTGACGCATTTGCAGACCACAAAGTATGAAAGCACCTATTAAAAAAAAAAAACACATTAATTTGTACTGTTCATAGGAAAAGCTGAACAGAAATTCCATTGGAATCACAGAACCTGGAATCATTTGAATTCGAAGGAACCTTTAAATGTTATCTAGTCCAACTTCCCTGCAGAGAACAGGGAAATCTACAGTTAGATTAGGTTGCTCAGAGCCAGAGACTTTGAATGTTTTCAGGTATGGCAAACTCACTGCCTCTCTGGTCAGCCTGTCACACTGTGTCACCACATTATATGTATAACATAAATCACACTCTAGAGATCATATACAGCCTAGCAGCATCCCTATAATTCTCTAAGGGTATCTGTCCCTTCTTCTATTGTCTACGTTTTCTACTTGCTCTCCAGTTTGACCAGCAGGCCCCAGTTCAGCCTTCACAGACTCTTATCTTACTTTCCTGACTTATTTCATCCATGTATGAAGAGCTCTTGTGCACTAAGAAAACCTTCCTTAAATATTTGCCAATTCTTCTCTGTTCCCTTGCACCTGAGGACAATTTCCCAGGGTTTTGTTTTGTTTTGTTTTTTACTAATTTCCCGTGGAATTGAAAATTAGCTTTCCTAAAATTTAGTGTATCATTTTTATTCCTTGTCCCATATCCCTCAGGAATATGAACTCAAACATTGCATGGTCACTACAGCCCAGACAGACTCCAATCCTTGTGTCACTAATCAGTTCTCTCTCGGTGAGTAACAGGTCCAGCTTTGCATCCCTACTGGCAGGCTGTCTATCATCTGGCTGAGGAACTTATCCTAGATATGTTCCAGAAGCCTTCTGGATTGCCTACAGCATGATGTGCTACTTTCTCAGGAAATGTCAGAGTAGTTGAAGGACAAGCGCTTGTGATCATGACTCCTCCTGTGACAGGAGGAGAAGGCTTCATCAGCAGGCTCTGTTTGATCAGACAGCCTGTAGTAGACACCAACCACAAGGCTCCCTTTGTTGCCTCTGTCTCTAAGTCTCACTCATAAGCTTTTGACTTGCCTGGGACCAATCTTCAAGGACAGCTCTTCAGATTCTATTCCTTTCTTGATGTAGTAAGCAGCTCCTCCTCCCCTCCTTCCTCTCCTGTGCCTTCTGAACATTTTACAGCCACTGTGGGAATCACCCCACCAGGTTTCAGTGCAGGCAGCCAAAGCATGATTTTCTAGTAGCATAGTGGGTTCCACCTCCTCCTATTTGTTTCCCAAGCTGTGTGAATCAGTTTAGAGACACTTCAGGAGGTCAGATGGCCTTTCAACATTCTTGGAGGATAACTCCTTGATTCATAGAATCATAGAATCAGGTTGGAAGGGACATTAAAGACCATCTAGTGCCACCCCCCATGACGTGGAGATGGTTGCCACACACTAGATCAGGCTGTCCAGGATCCCTTTCACTCTGTCCTTGACGGCCTCCAAGGACAGGGGAATTTCTTTGAAGTATTTCCCTTGAGTTTCCCTGTCACATTTTTCTATTTTATCAGTGGTTCCTGACTCACCATCATAAATTTCACGTGTGACTCCATGCTGTCAACACATCTCAGGACAGAAGGCTGACAGCATGGAGAAAGGATAGTTCTGCCTGAATGATGGCGCTCTTGGATGCTGCAGAAATAGCAAGTGATGCCCAAGTATGTAGCCTATTCATAAGAGATCCTTTCTGTGGTCCTGAGGGCTTTATCCCCATGTTCAGTCCAATGCAGACAACAAACTGAAGATTTCATTCCCATTTTTATACAACAGCCCTCTGCCAGGCTGTTCAGACTCAATGACTGCCAACCTGGAGATATCAGCATGGTGAGAAAAACCCTCAGTGCTTCTGGGTTCACACACATTCTGAAATGGACTTTTATAATCATAGAACACAAAATGAGTGAAGAAAAAACATGGCAAGAAACACTATGAACTAAGATGCCAACACATTTTATCAGCTTGTTTTAGCAACCATGGGCTGCTTTACCTGAGAAAGTACCTGCTGCAGTCAGCCCTGGGGGTCTTTTTTCCCCTGTGATGGAAACTAGAGTCTCTCAGGAGTGTTTCTTTGCCATGTTAAAAGAAGGAGAAAACAAAGAAAATAGATAAGGGCTGTAGATCTATCTACAGCAACAACTACTATTTGCATTAAGAGTTAAAAATCTTCTAGGGGGAAAATATGAAAATTACTGCTTTCCAAAAAGATCTGTTAATTATTATTAGTCAGTATACTTGTAAGGCACCAGTGGAAACTTGGCATTCAATAAGTACCTATTAAACTATGTTAGAGAACATCATTTTTAAGTATAACATAAAAACTGCATGATTCATCTGTTCATTTAACACTGGGTCATATCTTCAGCTGGTATTAATCAGTCAAACACCAGCAAAAGAGCTGGTCAGTTTACATAAACCAGGATCTGGCTCAGCCATGTGGAAAACAGAATGGCATTTCTTTTTTTCTAACTTTTTACAAAAAACTGGTGTATGTTCCCTTTTCTGTCACCCATCTGGCAGAATTGTAATTAACAGAATTTAGAGCCACGACACTGAATATGTTAGAGAGTCACACAATCAGGGGAAATTGCAATGTAATTAATGAATGTAGAGGACATGATCTGTTTAAGATCACAGGGACTTGGATACATCAGCAATTCAGATAATTCAGACTGTGCTGCTTTTTTCCATATAACACCTTATTTTAAAAAGGGCATTCTCATGTGTGTTTTTTGTACTTCTGGTGGTTGCTGCACTGGGACAGAAAATATAGCAATGCAAACGACATCCAACAAGAAGTCTCCTCATACTTACGACCAAATTTTTAGCATCCAGGTTGCTGAAAGCTTAGTAACAGTTCTGTACATCTAATAAGGAACATCCTGATAAGTTATTGTTGTCTGAGTTGCCATCTGTCTGCTGAAGTGTTCTGCACATTCACGGTTTGCTCAGCATAGCACAGACCAGTAGTATTTGTCAGTATGAATTCCTGCATTGCGCCAAGATATGCAGTAATCACCCACTGAATGGTATTTTTCTATAAATGGCAGTGTTGTCTTAAACCAATTCAAAGTGAGCTCAAAAGCTTGCCTTTGTGTTCTGTGATATCTTGACATTCTGACTCCAAAACATACAGCTTTTCTTTAAAAATTCAGAGCATATTAAGTTCTATAAGAAGTAAATACTTGTAATTGTGTTGCTCAGTTCAGGCTTTGTGACCTTGCCAGCTGCAATCTGAAGACATTTGTCAGTGCTATATATTTTTCATCACTTGCAGTATTTCACCAATGGCATTAACCAGTTGGCAATTTTCTCTCCATTTCATTTATTTATGGCAAATCTGAAGGGAAAACATTCGGTACCACTGTCCCTGAGATCTCAAATGCCACAAGCACATGGAGGGTAAGTTGCTCTTGAATACATTCCTTCTCCTGCAAATTTATGCCTTTGCATGTAGGGTCCAATCTTCCTTTGTGTGTAATATATTACTTTAAATAATATGTTCTCATTAGGGCAAAAGTTTCAGAATCCAACATGTAATGATGGATAGTGTATGGGCTTTGTGAGAAAAGCAACTAACTGAAAAATTGAGCTATTTATTATGGAAGAGATGTGGGAAGTGAAAAACAGGTGGAAAAAAGAAAAAAACTGAAGAAGTCTGATTTATTCTATTTAATTTAAGGACTACAACTGAGGGATCTAATTTAAGAGTTTAGAAGATTTAGGCCTCCTGTAAAGTTCATGTAGAGAATGGCTCTTACAGGGCCTGATCTGGGCTCCAGGAAATCTGAATTACTCCCTAATGAAGAATACATCCACACTTACAAAACAAACGGAAAATCTAATAACGAAATTCCTTGCATATAGATCACTCCATGTAATGCTTAGAGTTAACTTTATGTGAACTGAAGATTAAAGACCTACTACAAAGTTCATAGGAGAACTATTTTACTGAGGACTTCAGTGACTCTTGATTGATATCTAAAGCAGATACAGAAGTTCATATCTGGAGTTAAAGTGTAATACACGGTGTTACAATGCCTAAACCAGACCACTCTCCCAAGAAGAACCTACTAAATCAAGCTCAGTTCAGTCCCTGAGTTTTCTTGCAATTGGATGAAGAAGAGTCTGGTAGAACCCCATTGTTTCCAAATACTTTTTGTGTGGCCCCAGTCATCCAAGTTGTCTCTTGGAAGAATTCAGAGTTCCTAAGCTGATTTTTTGGGGTATAATAATAATAATACTAAAAATAAAATAACAGAAACATTAACTTGGGTAATAATGCATTACCAACTTCTCTGTTTGGCTACCAGTGTGATGAAACCGTCTGCTTTGGAGATTTCATATGATGAATTTCTTAATGATTAGTTATAAAGGCAGAAAGTTGTCTTCATAACTGAGCATGACATAGCCACAAAAAACCTCTAAAGTCTCTTAAAAATGCTCAAATAAGCAGTTACCTCTCAAAATCAAATATTTTCAGAATATGTACATGAACTAAATTGTGTACTGGATATATAAATATATGCAAATAATTTACAGAGACCAAAGCTTTCATCTAAGCAAAATCTCAGTTTTGGTTTGAAACTCCTTTCTAAAGTCACTTCACTTTTCATATTAATGGTAGATGAATGTCAGGTTGAGTCAGTTACATACCAGGGACAAAACAAGAAGGACATTTTTTCAGTAGGACTGGGCTCTAATGTTCTCTGTGCTGAGCTTCTTTCTAGTCCTCTCAGCCTATAAGTGGAGCATTTGCTGTGCAGAATGGTGCAGGATGTGGCTCAGTCCTACTGAACAGAGCTTGAACAGTGATCTATAAGAAAATTAGGTATTTGACTGACTCATTTTGACAGCATGGGGGCAAAAAGTTAGAAGAAAGAAGTTTTGTTCTCAGACTTAAAAATAATAATAAAGGAAAAACAAAAAGCTTTCAAATGCTTTCTTTTCATTAAATTCAATACTGGCTTACATATTATGCCAGTGTGTTAATAATATGTGCTTCTTCATTACTTTAGCTGTGTCAATGCATGTAGATTGAGTTTGGGTGATTCCAGGGAGATGTTTGTTTTGAGGGTTGTGCTTTGGGTGTATTGGCCTTGCTTCTCCCTTCTCTGTTCAGCACAACTACTGTTATGTCCCAGATTCGTGCTGCCTCTCCCCATCAGTAGGCTGTGGGCCTACTGAGAAGGAAACCCAGTCCATGGCTTAGTAGAAAACAGGAGGGAAAGAAGAGGAAGGACCAAGCAATAATTTTTAACACCACCAGATAGGTTTGCCCAATTAGCAGACAACTGTCCTTTGAGAAGAACAAGTGTTTATTTCTGCTAAGAAAGGTATGATTTGTTCTAATTCAGTAAATTAAACAGACCACTGTGAATGATTCCATCAGCAATAAGCTGCACATACATATAAACCAATTCTAGCATAGATTTCAATGTAAAACTACTTTTATAAGCAACTGTAAACATGCCCAATTTATACCAAATAAAATTGTTCAGACTTTCTTGGAAATATCATCACTTATCTCTGTCTCCAAGGTGGACTGGACTTGCAGAATTAAGAGAGTAGTTCTGTGCCTGAGCGTGATGGATGGTGCCTGGGTTTGAAAGGGTGGCAACAAAACATCAAGGAGAAAAGAAGGCAGAGTACTGCCTTCATTCAGGTTGTGGAGTGGAACTTCAAGGAGGAAAGTTGAGTGCTTCAAGAAAAGTAAGTTTTCACATGATGGGGAAAAAGGCTGCTAAGGCAGTGGGAAGACCCAGAGACTGAGTGTGAACTACAGGGAAAAGGAGGTGCACACCAACAATGAAATCTTAGCAGTGAATAGGCAGATATAGGAAAAAAGACTTACTGGAGATTCAGAAGGTACAAGACAGGATCATATCAACTGCTAAAGAGCCTGAAACAAATCACTTCTTCAATAGGGACAGCAGTGGCAGGGAAGGATTTATTTATAAACTTGGGTATTTATATTCTGTCACAATCTGAGTTTTTCTTCAGAGGAGAAGAAAAATTCTTGCATCTACTTTCTGTCATTAAAAAAAATAATAATTCCAGAGCTTGCAAAGTCTTCTGGAAAAGCACTCTGAGGAAAGAGTCAAGCAGAGCTGCCTCAAAACTGGCTGAATCAATGTCCCAGCACGGTATAAATTACTTTGCTACTTTTTGCCTTAGAACTCCCATCTACAGAAAGGAAGTTTAACAGCTGCATAAGACTACTGCAAAGATAATTAATTGATATTTGCACAGTGCTTTGCAAGGCTATCATTTTACACTTATTTGTTTATCCATCAACTCATTTTTTCACCCCAGTAATAATATGTACAAGTAGTACATTTATTTGAATAGGATGAAATCAGGACAGAGGGAATAAGAATGAACTATTAATGCATATTAGAGATAGGAAGACTCTTTCCAGACATTCGCATGTTGGGAGAAAGAAAATAAATAGTTTTATTGATATTCTTTTATTAAGGTAATAAATTAAAAAAAAAAAAAAGAAGTATAGGTATTAATGTCACAAATTAAAGATACAAAAATGAAAAGAATACTGACCTGAAAATAAAATAAAGCAAATTGAACTGGTTACTTGGAGTAGGATTCATTTCTCCTAACTATATTTTCTTCAGATTCACTGTCCACCCTCCATCAGAGCTCCAGGCCAACAGAAGCAAACACTCTGGCAGGTTATTCAACCCATTTCATTTAAAGACTTTCTGTTTGGATGGGCCCTTAAGATGGAGCTTGAGTTCAAATGGATAAATAGTTCTTAGTGTTTATTCCTAAGAGTACATTTGAGCAGCATAGAGACTGAACCTGGAGGGAATCACAAAGGATAATTGTTGAGTAGTCTTTGCTTTCATGCACTTTTTATACAGAATCACAGAATCACAGGATCGCAGGGGTTGGAAGGGACCTCCAGAGATCATCGAGTCCAACCCCCCTGCCAAAGCAGGTTCCCTACACCAGGTCACACAAGTAGGTGTCCAGATGGGTCTTGAATATCTCCAGAGAAGGAGACTCCACAACCTCCCTGTGCAGCCTGTTCCAGTGCTCTGTCACCCTCACTGTAAAGAAGTTCTTGTGCACATTTGTGCAGAACTTCCTATGCTCCAATTTCTGGCTGTTTCCCCTTGTCCTGTCTCCACACACTGCTGAAAACAGTCTGGCCTTGCCACTCTGTCCCCGACACCTTAGATATTTATAGACCTGGATCAGGTCTCCTCTCAGCCTTCTCTCCTCAAGGCTAAATAGACCCATTTCACTCAGCCTTTCCTCATAGGAGAGGTGCTCCAGGCCCTTCACCATCTTTGTGGCCCTCCGCTGGACTCTTTTCAAGAGATCCCTGTCTTTTTTGTACTGGGAAGCCCAGAACTGGACACAGTACTCCAGATGAGGCCTTACCAAAGCCGAGTAGAGGAGGAGGATCACCTCCCTCGACCTGCTGGCCACGCTCTTTTTAATGCACCCCAGAATGTCATTGGCTTTTTGGCTGCAAAGGCACACTGCTGGCTCATGGCCAATCTGTTGTCCACCAGGACGCCCAGGTACCTCTCTGCAGAGCTCCTCTCCAGCAGGTCATCCCCCAACCTGTACCGGTGCATGCAATTATTCCTCCCTAATGCAAAACTCTACACTTGCTTTTATTAAACCTCATCTTGTTTCTTACTGCCCAGGTCTCCAGCCTGTCTAGGTCTCGCTGAATGGCAGCACAGTCCTCAGGTGTGTCAGCCAATCCTCCCAACTCCGTATCATCAGAAAACTTGCTGACGGTGGCCACTGTTGTGACTGAACAGCTGTGGCAATGTGCCACGGTTGATGTTGACCAGGTAGACTGTCCTGCAATCACATGGAAACAGGCAGTGCTTGTAAGCAATCAGAATTCAACCCAGATTACCAACATGTTTAATAACGCATATAATTGTGTCTCAGGAGCATACCTAATCAGATTGCTTCTGGAATCAGTTAGTTCAAAAACTGTAAATAGGTAAATGCAATGTAAACATAGGAATTTAATTTCTCATTATTTTTCAGTCCTTTCATTATAATTGCTTTTTCTCTGAATCTCTTATAAACTTCAAGCATTTTTTTCTATCTATGGCTTCTTGAACTGTGGAAGTAGTGGAGTTTGCAACTGTCCTGTATAGAACTGCCAATCTATTTTAATTTTGTATTTATTTACATCAATTTGTGGATTGTACTAATCTTTTAACTATAATAACACAACCAGTGCTTCCTCACAGATGATTATGTACTTCAAGAGTAATTTCTTCCCAATATAGGACTGAGTTATGTAGAAACTTTATACTTTTTCATAGATCAGTGTTCATGCTGTTATCCATTTTGTTTGCTTCTGCACAGCTCTCCAAGCAATCTAGGTCTCTCCTGTGTTTTGTGAGTATCTATAGTTTTATCTGCAATAATTTCTTTTTCCATACAAATTTGGAATTCTATTTTATTAGAAATTCTAATACATTACATTAGTAATTGCTGAAATTGTTCACTTTTTTCAGTCAAAATTAGTGACCATCTATTTGATTCTGAGTGGTCCTGCTGTTGTTGATTATAAGAATTTAGATCCAGATCCATAAAGGCTTTTATAAGAAGGATATAACTTTCATTGATGCTAACAGGATCGAGTATCCTCATTCCATCTGTAAATTTGAAATTTGGACTTGTTTATTCAAGCTTCAGTTTGTAGACCAAACACAGATTTTGGTTGTCTCACAGTCTTAATAATTGGACTACTCTTTTTGTACTCAATCTTTTCCAATGGCTTTTAGAAAGCATGATTTACCCAACTCAAATACTTTGAAAAATGATAAGCATTTTTACAGAACTACTGGATTATAAGCAATATAAGCAGCAACTTGGGAAAGGTTGATGTTAGACTGTTGAGCTGTTGGTTTGTTTCCTAATTCTGACCATTAACTTGCCATTTAATCCTTTATCCCTCTATTTTACTGACATGGAGTATTGAAAGGCTATATAATAACTGACAGTACAGAAAGCGAACAACAGTTTGTTCTATCTGAAAGCAAATGACAAAAATCTACAGATACTTATTTTCACTTGGTTCAGGTCTTTTATTCTGTTTCCCACTGATTACAGGTTCAAAGTGACTGATGTCACTCTGTTATTTTTAAAGTAGATTTCACACATGGTAATTATCCATGAGAACTAACATTGACACTTCCTAACTTTTTGGGGGTGAGTGGGTTTCCAGTAAAAATCTGGAATATCTTTCTTCAGCAAATATAACTTCAAGATCTGAAAGAAGCACTACATTGGATGACATAGAAGCCAGTATCCTTTTAGATTTATCTTAGGAAAACAATGCACATTATAAAAATGCAAAAATGTAATTATTCTGCAAACATTTTTGTTCACTTGTTAGAAAATATAGAAGTGTATCAGAAACTTCTGAGTTTATTTATTTCAGCATATATTTCCTGATGGATACAGTAAGTATAAAAATGCAGGAAGAAATCAATTCTGTTATCATTTTAAATGTATGATTCACTACAAGTAAATATATGTTTCTCTTTCTCCTTTTTTTTTCTACACAGTAATGAAGTTTTAGGTAATAAAATGTGTTGCCTGAAGATAAGAAGTATTATCTAAAGCACATTTCTGACAATTAAATTGTCTTCTATTACTTCTATTGAAGCACAAGCGGACTTCTGATTCCACTGATTTTTAAGAATACTGAAGAACACAAGACACTGTAATAGGAATGCGCGCTGCTAATTTATGATGTTTAACCATAGTGGAGATAGCACATAATACTTGGGAAATTACTTTCTATTATGAATGAGTTCTTAGCATTTAACATATGCTTTTTTATAAACCCATATCTCCATATCTGCCACCTAACCTTCCATTTTAAGTTGTAAAACTGTTTGTGTTCTTATTTAGTGTTCTGTTCCAATAATTAACTGTAAAAATTGAGACAAAATGAGTCTGAAGATCTATCCTCCCATACATTCAACTCTCTCTAATGAGCTAATTGAGATAAAACTCAATCCAATACTTAAATTGGATTTACATCATTCCAGTGATGTAAAGATGCTTGTGTTATAAAGGTTATCATGAACTTGTATTACTTAAATTCACTCTGGTGAATAAACATTATTACAAATGTGTAGCTTGTATAATATATTTATCATATACTAACAAGTCTACAAAAATTAAGTGCTGTGCATTATCTATCTATGAACACTTGCAGGCAGTTCATGTAACATGCACATATTTTTCCTCTAACATTAAATTTTACTCCCTTTGCTTTTCCATAACTCAAAGATTTTGGAGTAATTATCACCCTAACAGTAGTATTGGTGTAGTAGAGGAAGGAGTCATTTTCAGTATTCGGCTTACTGTGTGGTTTTCTGTAAAGTTCATAAGAAGCCTTGTAGCCCAGAAACAGAAAGTGCTATTGTTGGTCAATTGCTGTTTGTCCAAACAGACTAGTTAAGTGAACTAGTATTTTGAAGACAATGGAACTGCTCTCAAAGTATGATTTCTCATTATGTGGGTCAGCCAGTAAAGCCTAGACTAATCTCACATAATTTCAGTCATCTGGAAAGCAGGAACTAAGTCAAGTCACTTCTAACTATATAAATCCTTATGAAAAGGTCTATGCCACTGGCATTAGTATTTAAAGAGAATTTTTAAACAAAGTGACAACTGACTCTTTAACATGAGGAAATTGTGAAAGGACAAGGGGGAACAGTTTTAAACTAAAAAAGGAGAGCTTTAGGCTAGATTTTAAGAAAGATTTTACTCAGAAGACAGATGATGAGACACTAGAACACTAGACTATTCCAGGCAGTTCCAGATTTCCTAGAGAAGTTGTAAATGCTCCATCTCTGTAGGTGTTTAAGGCCAGATCTGGGCAGCCTGATCTAGTGGGTGGCAATCAGTGCACTTCAGTGTGTTGGTACTGAATAGGCTTTAAGGTACCTTCAGTCCAAGCTGTTCTATGATATGATGATTCTATGATTATTGCAGAGGAAAGCTTATAACTTTTCAATTTTTATGTACCTGCATTAGGAGGAGAGGAACCAAAAGTTTCTACACTTTCCATTGACTTTAAAAAAGTCTAAATGATCAGATCAGGTAAGTACATCTGCATTGGGATATCTTTATTTGCTTGACCAAAGCCCACCCTAAATATTTGTTCTGAATTGGGTATTGAGCTATTTTTGGAGCTTATAGGACAATTCATTTTTCACAGCATTCATTTTGGGGTTAATACCAACTGTAGGGTACAATGATTCACCCTTTGGAAGTGCCACTTCTTTATTGTCTATAGGAGAAGCCTTGATAGTTAGTTTAGACTGGATACTTTTTAGATGACTATAATTAAAGGAAATGAATCTCAGCCTAGGGGGCATCTCCTACAGGCCCGAATACAATACGTATTCCATGTTTCTGTTGGTGGCAGCAGGTGGCCTAAAGATCAGAAAGATACAGTCTCTTCCCTGCCCTCATTTTGCCTATTACAGTGAAAAACTGGGCAGAGCAGGGAGGAAGAAAGGCAGCAGTAGGCATGGGAATAAGCAGTAAAGATATAAAATTGCTCAGGTCTACTGTGACCACCCTCAGCTGCAGTACAATTGCAGCCTGAGGACTGCAACAAAAGCTGTGAATAGTTGCTCTGTCTCTGTGGTAGCAGATGGTGGGGATTATGGTTCTCTCAAGTACTGATAGCTTCCCTTGAGCAACACCTTTTTTTTTTTTTTTTTTTTTACAGAAGCCAGACATTTATTTTAAATGTTCAAAAATGTAACCTCCCTTTCAACTTTGAAGGAAAGTGGCAGAGGGGTCACCTCGTTATCTTGTATGAATATGACTGGAGGTGATATTTGCTGTGTGGAGACTTGTTCATATATTCCTTCTTCCTTCTGTGCTTCCTTGTGAGTTTTCTTGCACTTTAGAAATTGAGGAAAAAAAAAAAAAAAGGTAAGTTCTTATTTGTTACACAAACTCTTATCATAGATACTCCAAAAATAAAGAAGTGAAACTAAATTTATTTTGGAAGTAACTTCTTCCTGCCGTCTCTACAGATCCTTGTTGACACATATAGAAAGAGTATTTTAACCTTGTTAAAAAAAAAAAAAAAAAAAAAGTGCATGCTAATGAATTATGCATGTCCAAATTTAAAAAAAAAAAAAAAAAGAAGAAACAAACAAACAAAAAAACAAAAATGCAAACCTTTTACAGACGTTTTGGTTTCAGAAAGTGGAGGTGTCTCTGTTTTCCACTGGAAAATCAAGCTGCTTAAAATATCTTAATTTAGAACCTTCAGGATTTAAATGTTTGTATAAATAAAAACTGGGAAAATTGAGAGGGTCTTTTTTTCTAAAATTAGAAATAATATTGTTTAATATTAGAGGATCAGCTAATCTAAAATGCTATAAGTCCATAGTATGTGACAGTTTATGTAATCCAGGAGACTTTCATTTTTAGCTTTGCAAAAGATAACACTTTGAAGGTAATTGTTAATGCTTGTAAAGGTATTAAAAAACACTGTTTCAGGAGTTACTATAATTTAAAATGTGGCTAAAAGATATTCAGAAGTAACTCATTACCAGATTCTTATATTGGAGGAAACCACGAAAAAGTCTTTCCAGTTATCAAAATTTATATTTATTCTTTCAGAAGTCTGATGGTAACATCTAGAAGTAAAATCGAAATCAAAAAACATAAAATTTTGACTTTGCAACTGACCAAATTATATAACAGAAGCCATTTAACTTAACTTGGTTTCCAAAGGTTCACACAGAATATTTCCTATAAGCTACATAAACAGGTCTGAGAAATAAAGTCAAGGAACACACTGTGGTCTACTTCTTCCTCTTCCTACTCAGTCTGTGCTTTCCCTTCTTCTTTTTCCTGGATATCTTCACTGCTAAGGCTCAGTCAGAAGACAGAAGTTTTACTGTCAAGGATGACTCCTTTTAGCTGGAAATATTGTAAAACACTTCATTCCGTCTCCTTGGGAGAGGCTGCATGGATCAGTGACTGGGAGAGGCTGATGCAACCAAGGAGGTGGTGATCTCAAGTCTCCCTTCCTAATGGCATTAAATTTCCACAGAAAAGAGTTTATGCCTGTGTGCAGATTATTACTTTTAAATATAAATAGTTGTAAAAGCATCAGTCCTGCTTTCCTGAACTGCTAGACCATGTTATCACTGAGGGAGCTGATGCAGCATAATAACGGTTATTAGGCAGTTTTTTTCTTTCTTCCTGCTTTCCATTCAGAAGCTGCACACACCCTTTAAGTCTAGATTCCCAACTGGGCTCAGGTTTTACTGTTTTTCAGTAGAGGATGGCTAAGTAGGTTCTTGGGTATGTACATGTATGTGATTATCCCTCTCTACTCAGCTCTTGTGAGACCCCACCTGAACTACTGTGTCCAGGCCTGGGCCCCCAGCACAGAAAGGACATGGAGCTCTTGGAGCAGGTCCAAAGGAGTTCCACTAAGATGATCAGAGGGCTGGAGCACCTCTCTGTGAGGAACACTTGAGGGAACTGAGCTTGTTTAGCTTGGAAAAGAGATGGCTCCGGATAGACTTCATTGTGGCCTTCCAGCACTTGAAGGAAGCACATTAGCAGGAGAAGGAATGGCTGTTAATGAGGGTGGATAGTGATAGGGCAAAGGGGAATGGTTTTAAACTGAGACAGGGAAGGTTTAGGTTAGATATTAGGAGGAATTTTTTCACTCAGGGGGTGGTGACACACTGGAACAGGTAGCAAGGACGTTGTGGATGCCCCATCCTTGAAGGCACTCAAGGCCAGGCTGGATGTGGCTCTAGGCAGCCTGGTCTGGTGGTTGGTGACTCTGCACATAGCAAGGGGATTTAAACTAGAAGATCATTGTGGTCCTTTTCAACCCAGGCAATTCTATGATTCTTTGATATAATATTCATGATATAACATTGCAAAACTGATGTAATGATAAATTTTAGAGAACTACTCAGTAGTGCAATGATAGACAGAAGTATCACTGTGACTTCATGTAAAGAGGACTCATCTCTAGAAAATCTACAATCAAGACTAATTTCATAAATTCAAATGAAGATAATTTTTCTTTCCAGACAAATAGGAAAGCAAAAAGTTCTTCACAGACTGAAATTGAAAGGAATTGCACTGCCCACTCATGGGAAAAAGTGGGTAAGGAATTCGAAAAGTCTTCCAGGTTATTAATCTTATATGTCTTGAAAGGTGTAGCAAGAAGGAAGCCTGGACTTTGCTTACTGCAGTGCAGATGTGGCTCTAGTAACATAAACTCCTTGCTCCCTTTCAGTCTACAGGGAATTGAGAATGTAGAAATCTGCAGGTTAGAAAACTTGAGATTAGAGCTTTCTAGGATAAATATATTTTCACAGCAGGCCCTTAAACCATTTTATTTGGAGAAAAAATAAGGCATTTAACCATCAACATTCAACAGAGAAAAAGTCAATATGTGACTTCCTTCAGGTGTTTTGGAGAATAGCTGTGATTTTAAAGGTTAATTCTATTGAATCAAGCTAAATTGACTATAGAAGAACTTTGGAACAGCAGAGTAGGTAGTGGTTTGTATGTAAGCCTGACTGAATATATGGATGAGTCTCAGAAAATTGTCCCATGGCTTAAAGACTAATGGGACATAGTCGTGGATAGCCCTTTAGATACAAGGAGACAACAATGCTAGATTTTAAATAAGTAAAAATGTAACAACTTTCTTCTAAACTTAGTATTTTTTTAATATTTATATATATGCATATATATAAATAAAACTATATTATATATATACATATTATATATATATATATATGTGTGTGTGTGTGTAATATTTTTAATATATTTATCCTGATAACTATCCGAGTTATCCTATAGAAAGTGATTCATTATTGTTTCCCAGTCAGTTCATCACTGATTTTTGAGAGAGTTCTGTTTCCCTCACCCCATAAGAATTATTTTCTTTCATTGAACTTCTGCCCTACCTGCAGCGTCTGATGCACGGACTCAGATGTGAACAATCCAAATTGTTTATTAGTTCTCACATCACTTATATACCTTCACAAGTTTTCTTTTTCTAGCTTTCCCATCCACCCCTACAACTTTCCCATCCACCTTTACATGTCAACAGAGCATTCTATAAAACACTCTTCAACTGTTCATTCAGGCACTTATCCAGTCAGAGCCATGAGATGTTCTTTCTTCTTCTAGAGGTGTCCTTGGTTCTCATGCTATTTGTCTTACTCTTCAGCTGCTGCTCTGAACAGTTTTTCTTCTATTCCCACACTTACCTTTGCTTAAATGCTAAAGACTGATTTCTGAAATCCTTCCTCATCATTTAGGTTTGATTTTCCTGGGAAGGCCTTTTTGAAGGTCAACAGAATTTAACACACTTTTGTTATAAGACATTGATTTCTGAAATATGGCCAGATGAATCTGTATTAAAGGTTGATGTTTTCATTGTTAAGTTAGCTGTACCTGAAAGCAAAGCTATGACATCATCCTTCATGAAGTCTAGACAGGATTCTATCACCTCTTCTTTTGGTACATATAAATTTTCTTGTTATTGACATTATTTTTACTGACATTTTCTCCTTCTGAAATTTTTAGTACTTGAAGATATTGAAATTGTATTTTCCTATCCATAATTTTTGGTACAGAACAGAGTTTTCACTTTTTGACTGTGAAAGGTGCGGTTATTAAAATATGTATTAAATTACAGCCCGAAGTGAAACATTTCACATCAACTTTCTTGTAGATATCTATGTATGAGCTGAAACAACAATCACCATTGTGTGCTCAAGGTGTCAATCTCATCTCAGTATGTGTAAGTATCCAGGAGTGTAGATGTCTATGTCTGAGCTGTACGTTCTCATATGCATGTGAGCTTCTTTTAGAAGTCACAAAGGGAACAGGCATTTAAATTACATATTTTATCTGACCTATTTTTGAGATACAACTCAGGATGAGATTAATCAGATTCTGTAAGTGTCCATTTCTCTCCCTGGTGCTGAAGTGACAAAAAGTCCTACCATAGTTCAAGTGCAGACAATTGCTTTGTAGACATTTAAAACTGGGTGAGTTGAATTCTGTCTGAGATACCAAAAACTTGAATAATTTTTTTCTTTACAGTTCCTGTTCTTCAGGAGAAAACTGCTATCCATGGTGCAGAATAATATCAGAGTTCATACATGGAGAACACAGCTACAAAGAATGAAAGGCTCGGTTCCAGAGGTACTGAAGTTCTTACGTTTCTGTGAAGGAAAATCACACAGGAAAATGGTTCACAGAGAAGATCTATGGGATGTCTAGGATCTGAATGCTAAGAAACTGTGTATAAATGAAACTAAAACCTTACCTTGACCTTCAGCTCTACACCTTAGTACATTTTAGCACTATGATGCATGTGATGTACAACATGTGATGATCAGCAGGTCAGGAACAGGTAAATGATACTAAGTAAGAGTAAATGTTAACTGATATACATGAAAAAATAGTTCTAACTTTTCCGTACACAATGTTGAAATTAGTTGTTGCCATTGAGGTATGTGGTCCTGAAATTACAGTGCACTGCCCTATGGAAATACGGATTTAGTTAATAGTGATGGCCAAAATTGTAACGAATATATCTATATTTTAAAAGATCAATAATAAAACAGAAAACAGCATGAAAACAGGGTATAATTGCCCCTTATAAAACATGCAGTTCAGAGTTTCACTGTGTTTATTTGATTCATAAGCATGAAATGGGTCACAGATTTTGATTGGATACCTCAGGCTCTCAGTATTTTTTTCTACTGTGATGGAAGAAGAATAGAGGATGAAGTTTGGGATCTTCTGTTTGGCTTCTAAAGTCAACTTCAGCCTTAGCTCACTATGCTACTATGTATGATTTGGATTTCTGAAATTAGGTGTTATCATGGTTGTATCAGAATCATAGAATCATTTACACTGAAAAAGACCTACACATCAACAAATCCAATAATCAGACTGACCTACTGAATCCTGACAGTAAATCACATCCTTTTGTGTCACATCCTTATGTCTCTTGAATGCCTCCTTAGCTGCGGAATGCACCACTTCCCTGAACAGCCTGTTCCAATGCTCGTCCACCCTCTCCATGAAGAAATCCTTCCTAAAAGTACAGTCCATTAAATAATTACAGATTAAGTTACTCCTGGTCTCTCATGCTTTAAAAACAACAGCCTGCTTGGTGGTGGATTTCCAAGATATGCCCAGGAGAACTTCTAACCTCTGTTTTACCTTGACAATTATTTGTTCTCAGCTGTGAGTGAGATAGCAGCTCCAGCCAATGTTTTGTAGGTTCTTCTATCTTCATCTGATGTTTTTTGTTTGTTTGTTTGTTTGTTTTTTTGTTATGTGAGGATAATTCAGATTGTCTTCAGCTGTATTTTTCTCTTCTGTGATTCCAAACTGTCACAGATGGAAGAACATCTCAGACTGTGGAATTTCCTTCAAACAATCTACATATCTGAGTTTCTACCAGTAACAGCCAGACTGAAGGGGAAGGATGGAAACTATAGTATGTTCTAGCATATGCTGACATGGATACAGCTATTAACAAAAGTGAAAAGGTGCAGTAATGGTGCATGTCCATGTCTCAGTCAGAAGGAAGGGAATAGCACTATGGAATACACTCACCCTACTTCAGAAGATGAATCACAATATACACCCTGCCAGAAGACTATTATAATATAACATTTCATTTACTTTGAAAAAAAACTCAGATTTAAAATTCATGATTTTTGGCACTACTACATTTTATACTATGGCTGCATAATTTAATCTTTTCTTATTTATGTAAAGATGGTGGGAAATACTGCACGTAGCTATAAAAATAAAATTAAATAACACCTAAAACACAAATTGGATGAATGTTAATTACATTTAAATATGGCAAAACATCTCAGAACAATTAAAGATATTATTTGTCCAGCTATAAGTAGATGCTTATAGTCTATTAAAAATTATAAAAGTATGAGTCTATTATAGATATGAGAATTACATAATAAGACAAATATCCAAATTTAACAGGAAAACTATAACAAGTAGGAAATAAAGATATGATTGAATTTAAATATGAATTTAAGTTCTTTCTGCTGAAATAGGTCCTTAATATTAACTTTAATTTTCAGGAAATTAATTATCTGCATAGCTCCACTCTACTAATGTTGTATTAAAAAGCATTAGTAATTTCCATGCTTTTATGGATTTCTTTCCCAAAATTACCATATCACTAGCAGAATGGTAAGCTAATAGGTTACATTTTCAAATCTGCTGACAGAAAACACTGAAACAGATAGCAGAAAATCCATAGAATGGTACAGGTTGGGAAGAATGTCAGGAGGTTTCTGACACAAATCCTGCTCCCCCAAAGTAGGGCTAACCATGAGGATCTAACCAGATGGCTCAGAACTTTACTGGTCAGGTCCTGAAAACCTCCAAGAGTAATCTTAAAATCTCTGAATGTTCTGTTTTTGTTTTGTTTTGTTTGTTTGTTTGTCTGTTTGTTTTCTGCATATTTGTACAAAATGTCTCTTTATCTTACACCCATGTCCTTCTGTCATTCTACTATTCTTTGCTGACAAGAGCCTGGCTTTATCTTCTTGATGGCTTCCTTGTAGGTACGGGCAGGATGCTGTTAAGTGCTCCTAAAGCTATTCCTTCTACAGGTCTCTCAGCATTTTGTCAAAGGCTAAGTTCTCCAGCCCCACTCACTGGTGACCCATCACTGAGATCATGCTCATTGACCAATGTCTTTCTATTTTGGATAGCTCAGAACTGGATACTGAATTCTACCTGTGGTCTGATGACTACTGGTTAGAGTAGAAAATCATTCCCTTCCATCTTCTGCCATTCTTTTTGCATTAACAGACTGGGATTTTGCTACCAGGACATACTGGCTCATATTCAGATAGTTGCTCACTAGAATCTCCATGGCCTTTTCAACAGGGCTGGTCCCTACCCATTTAGAGGTAGTCCACACCTAGTGTGCAGAATTTTGTAGTTTTTTTCCCTGTTGAACTTCATGAAGATCTTGTTGTCCTTGTCCTCCAATCTGTCTAGATATCTCTGAATGGAAGCCCTTGAACACAATCACTTATACACAGTTTGATGAAAAAGCTTGTCTTACTTACCCTAGTAAGTTTATCAAATGGATATTTTCAGCCTAGTTTTTATATGTAAAAAAAAAAAAAAAAGAAAAGAAAAATAACGACAGTATTACTCATTAATTCATGTAATAAAAAAGTTATTTGACCCCTTTCCAGAAAAAGTCTGTGATACTCCTGCTCTGAGAAATCTTGCAGTTTGGTTAAAGCCCTGTCTTAGCTCACTAGCTGAACTTGGTTTAATAGCAATAGCTAGTGACTATTGTTCATTTTAGCACAAGAAATATATCTTTAGCTGCACCAAAAAAAAGGAAAAATGTTTTAAGAAAAAATACTTGGCTTCTCTCCTGCAGCCACTGCTGAAGTGAACACTGAATAAAAAAGAGAAGAAAACAAAACATCACAAAGGAAAAGTCAGCTTCTCTTATGTCTTCATCTTAGCTGACTAAAGTTGGATTTCAAAGCACTTTTCAAGCTGTTTGGATACACATCAACATGTAAGGGTAAAGGGAAGAAAAAAGGAAAGGAAAAGCTCACCAGCTTTTCAGCCCTGAGCACCAATGAATTATATTTTTCCCTGTGTTTCTTTGCAAGTTTGCTTTCTCTTTTTTGTACATTTTTATTTATGTGGCAAAGTATTAACTCAGCAGTAAGCTAACAGCCACATGGAGTTATGAGAGGACACATTTGACTTTTCTGCTGAAACATGATATTCTTTATGAAACAATAGTTTGTACTGAGAAAATAATGGTTCCTAGGAGACCAAATGTCTCTAGGGGCTGGGATGTGCAACCAGGCTTCCAATTTCTACCTCAGCACTTTGCATGTCAACCAGATTAGTAATGACCTGAAACTTCCACCTCACACCTTGGCAATTTCTTATGTTTTGCTTTTTTTATAAGGGAACGCTGGAAATGGATTATTACTTCTCCTTTTGGAACAAAAGGGAAACCAAATTATTTTCTCACAAGTGAAGACTTTGCCTCTGCTCTTGTTTTAACCTTCAGATCTTTGAGCAGAACCTCTGAACGCTCTCATAAGGTCATTTGGGCTCTTGTCCCTGCAGAACCATGTCCCTGCCATGGCAGCATTAGATTCTTCTCTCATCAGTTACCTAATTTCACCTTGGATGTAAGACCAGGACCCAAAAGGACAATATGCAAAAGCAAACCCAAGGTAATTCAGCAAAGCTATTAGCATATTCAAAACAGGTTATGGAAACATGGCTAAAGCTATATTCACAAATCCTGCCAAGAACATTTAGTAGACAAGCATAAACTGAACAGTGACTGAACCATTCATAATTACCTAGCTGTCTACGCTTCTGTGTGCATGATGGCTTGTGAGAGTTTGAGCTGTGTTAAGGAGAATACTAAGAACAGTGCTTTTAAATATATGTTAAGAGGATGCGTCTGTAACCTGTATGTAACCTCACAGTCAGGTGACTTGTTTACCAGCTTTAGTACAAAAAGGCTTTCAGGTTCAGTCTCACAGAGTTCTTATTAAGTTTAGCTGAATTTACTCATCCAGTAGGAGTACATTTGGTCCAAGCTGCTCAGATCTTCCTCATGGAGAGGGAAAAAGACATTGCAGAGTGCATGTATTGATATAAAATAAATGTTCAGGATGAGCAGAAACATTTACTTTCTGGAAGTACTTATCTCATTCAATTTCCTAAAGACAGAGAGCAGACAATTAGCACTGATGAAATGCATAACTTTTGCATAGATTATATGTGATAAAACTCATACATAGGTCCCCAAAACTTGCATCATGGCCATGAGTTCTTTTCTGCCTTATAGAGCCATCTTAAGAAAGTTCCAAGCAAAGAAATATTTCACAAGCAGTGTTAACTAGCCTCATTGATACTACTTTGTCTCTATATAATAGGTGGAAAATCCATTGGAAACATGGATTTTATAATGGGAAGTATTGGCTGGAGCTTTGAGGAGTCATGCAGAAATGGATCCTGGAACCTAAGATATTTCTGAATGCCTTTGATTATTCAAAACTCATTGTTACATCATTGATTCTCTCAATGCAAAGTACTTACTCCCAGGTACACACCCTTCTGCAGGACAAAGAACAATCTAATAGTGCCTTGTTCCAAAGTCTGTAGATAATAGCTCATGCAACATGCACCTGGTTATGGAGTTCAAGCCCTATTGACAGTCTGCGTGAATGTCTTTGTCTTTCAGGAATTAAACAATCTCAGTGACTGGAAGTAGGAATGTGGAATAATCCTCACCACAATTAGCAGCCTGGGACAATTGTTAGGTAAGTTTTCAACCCATTGTTCTTTTGGAAAACCAGTTTTTCTTATGCTAAAATAGCCCCAAACAACCATGTTTCATTTAAAATTTACCAAGCAAAAAACTTCATTTAAGTAGCCTCTTCATTTTTATTTTTTTTTTCCTAGATGCCTCAGCAACGTTTATACTTAAAGATTTTCTTTTCGTTCCACCCACTTCTTTCACTAGCCTGGGTATTGATACAAAAACTGCCTGGTAACAGCAGAGTATATGTTTCAGATTTTGCAGTACGGGAGAAGGAGAACTGAGTTCACTGTGACACCTCTCAGAGAGGGCCATGCTTCATCCTAATGGTGAAATATCTCCTTAACACCCAGACAATCTTCTGTTTGAGAAATAGTCAGAGAACTGGATGTAGCTAACATGATTTCACCAAGAGTGCTTGAATATCTGGTTATAAATAGCTAAGTAGCATCTATTGTCATGTCTCGATGTGTATATTGACTTGTTTTCCTTTGTGTCAAGGTCTTCCATGGAGTCTTTATTATCAGTGCTTGCAGAACAGGGCATCACTTGTTTGAACTCAATCTGTGGCTTTGAATTTGTCAGGTATAAGAAAGCAATTGTACAATGCTATTCTTCACTTCTTTTTATGTGACAGTATGTTCAAAGGTCTGTGTGATCTGGATCAGAACCAAGGGCTCTGTAATTTTTTGTCCAAAGTTATGACTGCTTTCAGAGAAATCCAAATGTGCAGCAAAACCATTTCAAGTGATTAATAATACCCACTAGGAGGTGATAAAAGTCATTACTTTCAGGCCTGCTATGGGTTCCTTGGGTAATAACTGCATGAGCATACCACTGGCTGTTGAAAAGCCTACATATTATCTGTTTGGTCTTGCAGGGAGGCAGACTTGACTGCTGCTTTTATCCTATGTAACTATAAATTGTCGTTTTCATCAAGATTGCAGAATGTTTCTCCTGTATTACATCCTATAGTTCAGTTCAGTGTTTTTTGTTTGTTCGTTTGTTTTACTTTGTTTAACTTTTTTTTTTTTTTTTTAATGAGTTCTTCATGTTTTTGGGATACTGTAAGAGATTATTCTTTTACATCATTGTCTCAAAGCTTGCTGGGCACGCAGATGAACAAGTCCAAGCAAGTTCTGGGCAAGGGTTGAGAAATTCTTTGTCTGAGGGACACAGATAGACAAGTCCAGGGAATGATAAAGTGGTGCCTTTACTACAATGTAACTGAAATTCAGTCTCCTATTAGACTAAGGCACATATGATACAAGCATTAGATCTTCCATTATTCTATATTCTATATTCTATAGCCCTAGACTTTGAGAATGGAGGGATGACTATGAACTATTCCAAATCAACTGGTACTCTATCATAACATTCCATAATTCCAGAGATTGAATGGTGTTAACTTGTCTCTTTTGCATAAACTCCTGATGTTTTTTATTCTATTAAAAAAAAAAAAGGGGGAATGTAGGTTTTCAAAATTTGATATTTTCCTGCCTCCCCCATTTGTCTTGTCATTGTTAAATCTTATCTCTACTTCTTTGTTTCCAGGATTCTTTTTAAAGAATTGTAATTGGTATGATTATCCTTGCTATGAGAATAATTAGCTACAGCTTTTTTGACACATTAAAGAGGGAACATTACATTTTAAGCAGCAGGCACTGGAACACCAAACAATACTGCTTTGAATAGGACCATAGAGAAGAGCCTCAGGTGAAACAACTATTAATTTTAGCAACTTGAACTTTATACCTTTACAGAAGAAAATTAATCTCGCAGTAGTTTTTGGCTGTGAAACAGACAGAGTTCTTTGCCCTCTTTTTGAAATAGACCTTTGATATTTTCAGTAATGGAAGGCGTTGCACAGTGATTCATCCCCTGATGTGTCCAAGAGAGCCTTGCTCTTCCAATAAAAGGTGTTTGATTCCTCTCCTGTATGGCTGGATAAGTCAAATAGACAGTCTAATGCAATAGCATCATATAGCAAAGCTTACATTTTAGGTATGAAATCTGTCAATGAAGAACTGGGCAATGTCACATGACAAAAACACGTTACTGAATTTCAAGTACTCCTTCAGTGAAAAGTCTCTTTCCTGTTTAGCTGAACTAATTGTAGGAAACAGTGTCGTGCAAGTGCCTGTATGGTATCTGAGGTTGGGTTACTCTTTTTAGCTTCCAAAATACCTATCCTACACTGAACATATCAGGATTTTTACTGTTAACTTTGACAAGACTCTTTTGAAACTGTTAATTTGTCACCTTACTGAAATATTTTAGTTTTGCAGAAATATAACTAGGAAAACTGTAGACCTAAGAAGTTTTTTGGGCATAAGTGGATTATAGTGACTACTTGGTATAGTAATCATCCTGCTAACAGCATGGCTGTGATGAACCTTTTTTATTAGTTGAAAAGGAGAATGAAAATGTGCTATTCTAATGAAATAGAAGCTTTTAATTGTTTTCTAGAGCTGTCTTTGGTCAGCAGTGAATAGTCAGTACTATTGTAAAAATAGATCTCTTCCAGTGTTTAATACTAAGTGATTATGTAAACCTGATTAAATTAATTGCTGTAATTAACATAATTTGAACCTAAAATATTGAAAAAATATATGAAAAAAATATTTTTAAAGGCAGGTTAAGTAAATTTAAAATAGCATTATAAATGGAGTTATCTTTGCAGCTTTTCTCAGGTGGTTGTTTCTGACAAAAAAAAAAAAAAAAAAAGAGGATAAAAAACTATGTGGATCTCCTCAATAAAGAGCACTACATCAATATATCTCTGAGTTATAAGCTGATTTCAACATGATTCATCTGAAGCAAACTTAAAGAGGTATTTTTCAGGCCCTCGTCTACACTGATAGATAATACAGACTTACATTTTTATTATTGCTGATATGTAGATTCCAAAAAAATACTAGAGATACTTTCAACTGTGAGTTGTAACATGAAAAATGAATGCAATTCTTGTCATCCCATTTTCTCCAGATGTGCATAGCTGTGCATCAGCAGTCTGAGTAGGAAACATCTCCTCAGTGAACGGGAATCTTAGGACTTCAAGTCTTTTCTTCATATGACTTCAAGTCATATGATATTTTAAAGAAAGAAAATCCAGCTTCATGCTCTGCAATAGTCATTGAAATTAAAAAATAGGAAATTACAATCAGTTTGATGCCCATTAAAGCACTGAGAAATATGTACTCAGTTTCTGGAATCTCTGCATTTGTTTTAGAGATTCCAGAAACTGAGCAGGTTATTTGATCCTCTGTGTCTTAATGTCTATAATTGTAACTGGGGTTATGGCTTGTTTTAGTCCTAAGTAAGATTACATATCTTCAAAGCAAATCTTCCATTCTTCATTCATTGCTGTCATGGTTTTATGATTTTTGGTCATCAGTATTCCACACCATAACATCATGTGATGCATTGGGGGTGGGGTTTGATATCTGCCGAATGTTTGTCCGTTGGAGAAGAACTACATTTCCCCAGGAGACTTTGCGGTCAGCAAGGGGATATAACTCCAAGCAAGGTCACCTGATCCTCCTTCTTCGCCTGCTCTTCGCTGTTTGCGCTTCGCTATCTGTGCTCCGCCGCCTGCGCTTCGCCATCTGCACTTCGCCGTCTGTACTTCAGTCACTCAACTGGACTGCACTTCTCACCCCAGCATTGTGGTGAGGTCTATACAATTCAAACAGACTCTCTCTCTCTCTCTCTCTCTCTCTCTCATTGTATTTTACTAATACTATATTTAGTAAAATCATTTGTTCCACCTCAGATCAGTGCTGTTGTTTTCAGGTGTTTTGGGGTCCCCTGCTTCCCCTTTCCCAGAGGCGCGGATCCGCAGATCCCTCCGCCCTGCTGGTCACGGAACTGGGCCGGACCAGCCCATAAACCGTTGACAATTGCTGTTAATTTGAATTGCAAATTCTGTGATGTAGGGATTACTACATGCTTTTCATCTGGCACATTTGACCATAACTGTACCACAGTATAAGTGAAGAACAATAAAATTACTGATTCTTTAGGCCCCTAGAAGAAGACTAAATATCAGCAAGCATTCCTGATTTTTAATTCTAATTTATTCTGCCAGATTCCTACATTCAATTTTGTTCTGACAGAATATTTGGTACTTCCATAGCCCTCTTTCATTTTGCTTGAATTATGTAATAGTTAATTATTGAAAACATTTTGCATCTGCTGATTATTTGTCCACAAATAAATGTGCATTTTTCACGTGGCTGCATGCCCAGATGATTGCCCTTCTAAACTAGACATTACCAGAGCCAATGCCATATCATTAAGAGGACAGTCTCTGTTTCAGAATACAACTGAAACTGCCTTGGCTTTTTCTTCCTTTGGAAGGTGTGTTCAGGGTCCTCCTCTGTTAGAGATGCTTTTCAACTTCTGTCAGTATTTTGACATTTTGATGCATCGCTGGGGAATGCTGAAATAGTTGGTTTGACACTGGTGTCACAACCTTCCATCTTTGTGTGAAGGCATCTATTACTGTATTTCCACATCTAACCATAATCTAGACACTCATGACAAACCACAATAGTCGTGTTAGATCAAGTGAAGGAGAGAAAATCTTCACAGCTCACTGGCAAATTGCCTTGATTCTGCTCAAGCAAGATATGAGGGGTGATTTTTTAGAGCCCTTTGAAACAAAAGCATCTTTCCATACTAAAAGATAGGGTGTAAATGACATGAAAATAAATAACTGAACTTTTTGGATGTATGGGGAAAAAAAACACAGTAACAGTGAATATACACTGGAGCAATTTGAATGGGTTTATGGAATCTTCATTCTTGGACATTTTCCCAATATCCAATGTCCCACTGTTTTTGAAAGCATCTTCACCAACCTTATGTACTGTTGAAATTAACTCTCTGATGTGCATGTGAGTGTGTACATGGGGTGGACTATATGATCTACAGAAGTGACCTCAGCCTAAAATATTGCATGATTTCAGGTTTCATTTGCCTGTAAGAGATTATTCTTTTACATCATTGTCTCAAAGCTTGCGGGCACACAGATGAACAAATCCGAGCAAGTCCTGGGCAAGGGTTGAGAAATTCTTTGTCTGGAGAACACTGATGGACAAGTCCTAGGCAAGGGTTGAAAAATCCTTTGTCTGAGGGACACAGATGGACAAGGCCAGGGGCAACGAGAGAGAGATAAGCCACAGCTTAATGGCTGTGAAGTGTTTTTTGTGTGGACTTATTTCAAGGAAGATGGCCATCTCAGGGGTTACTCACATGACTCTTAGCAAAGCGACCAAGGAATGCCACAATGGCAGAAGAAGAATAAGAAGGAGACCCATCATCATGAGGTTATGTTTTCTGACAACAGACTACCCATGAAGAAGACAAACTTTCTGACATGAGAAGCCTCATGACCCGTCTCTCTCCCTCCTGGACTTGCTCTGTGCTCTACTAGCATGCTGAAGAAGAACATAGGTACTTGCCATCAGATTCCTCACTACGGAATGCTGATGGACTCTTCTGGGCCTGCTACTTCAGTCCTGCTCCTTACTCCTGGAGTAGCTCTGCGACCTCTTCCTGCTACCTGCTTGCTGCCGAAGGCCAGCCACGCTGCTGCTGTTCTTCCCTTATGCTTTTGCCTCGGACCTTCGAAACAGCATGAAAAGGGACCGCTGCTGGATCCTGGTGGTGACTATCCCCACTTCACATAATTCTTGTTTATTTCCTATCTTTTCTATCGCCCTCCTTCCCTTCCCTTCACCCTAATTCATAATAGTTGCTGTCCTTTCCTTCCCCATCTCCTTGATTAGGATCTGTAGTAAACTGGTAGGACCAACATTCGAACCATTGTTTCTTAATCTCACGCTGGGTATATGTATATTAAAAGAACCTCCTCTCCCTCCTATAAATTCGAGCGAGACGTTGTCTCAGTAAGTTTGAAAATGACACCAAATTGGCAGGAAGCATCAATCTGCCTGAAGGTAGGAAGGCCCTACGGAAGGATCTGGACAGCTGGCTGGCTGGGCTGAGGCCAGTGGTATGAAGTTCAGCAAGACCAACTGCCAGGTCCTACACTTTGGCCGCTACATGTTTGGGGCAGAGTGGCTGGAAGAATGTGAAGAAGAAACAGACAGAGTGCATTCAATGCCCTTGTTGAGGTAATAAATATAGATATTGAACAGAACAGGCCCAAATGTATGCTCATGTTTGGCTGAGGCCACCAATAAATTCAAAATTCAAAGATAAGCTTTTTAAAGTTTTGTGTGGGCAATATACACTGCTATACACTGTGGCCTCAGACCCTAGTACCATTGCAATTAAATAATAACAAGACAAAATATGATGAAAAGGTACTGTCTTTGGTATCACAAAGTCTTTATCAAACTCAAATCCCAAATGTCTACAGGCAGGTGAGACACATCTGTTTGTCTTACCAGAACTGAGACTTCATGGGAAAAAAATAAAAGTAATTTATTCCTTTGCAAAGAGTGCATTTCTATTAGAAGTAGGTTCAGTTTAATTTCTCTCTGTAAAAGCAGTAGTGAGATAAAATCTTAACAGTACACTACAGTCCACTTGACATCTGTCTCTCCTTCTGGACACACTTCTTTCTACCCATTCACACAGGAAGAAATTAAGAAAACTGTGTTTATAATTTAACTCCCTCAAGTACAGAAAGGGAGATTTAGCAAAAGCCATTTCTGCATTAAGAACAAGTGCAGAATAGCTATTATGATATAACTTCATATGATTGGTTAATGAACCCTGATTTTCCTATGCAAGCTCCCCTCACAAGATCTACATATTTCATCACTGTGTGGGTTCTGTGTACCATGGATGTCCAAACTTTTGTCTTGCCTGAGACGCAATGAGGAAACAGAAATTGTCTTGGGCCACATAAAAAAAATATACAGTTAATGTATATAAGTAACAAAACATATTTTTAATGTTTTTTTTTTTAATTGTTTTTATTAAAACATGAAAAGACAGCAACAAAAACCTAAATCTAGTGGAATATTCAGTCCTGTTTTTGTGATACTAATGAATCAATATCTGGTTCAATTGAAGCTTTTAGCAAGTTCTCAAGGTGTTTGTCAGAGCTTTTGATTAAAATGTTACTCTTCCTGTGTTTCATCCTTGACAGTAATTTTTCACATATGCACATACTAGCAAAAAACAATGTCATGAATAAAGCCTGGCTGTGAAGCGAGAGATATTTTGCTCTGTTAAGGTATGTCATATAAAGGTCTAGTAAAGTGACCTGACCAAATTTTTAATTGTCTGATTGCAACTGAATACATTCTGTCTGAAAAATCACAGGTAATGTATCTATGTCAACTGAAAAGGAAGTCAGAAATATACTGAAAAAAATAAGTTTGTTGTTGTTGTTGTTGTTTTTTATAATAATCTTGATGCCTGTTTTCAAATTTCTTTATCGAAACAGAAAGTATGGCTGCATACTTTTTACTGTTCACAGAATTGTGTTTAGCCAACACATCAAAATGTATGAAATTATTTGCCATAACTTGTGTTTGCCATAATTTAAGTTACATTTCAAATGCTGCTATGGTTTGAAACATTGCACAGATAAGTTGATTTCTAGCTCAAAGATGCATGTTTAACTCAGTTAAATGAGCTGTCACATCCACCAAAAATGCTAAATCTGTGAGCCATTTTTAATCTTCACATTCTGGCACAAATTTTCCTTTTAATTCCATAGAGAACTTGATTTCACTTTGCAAGTTGTAAAATCGTTTTAGAATTTTACCCCAACTTAGTCACCCTCCTTCAGAAAAGTAAAAGATGTCCCCATAATCAGCATTTACACTTTTAAGGAAGTCCTGTAATTTACCATGATTCAATCCCTTGGATTTTATGAAATTCACAGCTTTGATGATGATTTGCATGACATTATCCATTTTTAAATCTTTTGCGTATTCATTTACTTGATTTCTCAACAAATGTGAGCTGCTGGCAGCAATTTCATCATCTTCTATTAATTTCTTAAGTTTCTGTTTTTATATCAACCATCACCGGGGCACCATCAGTAGCTATACCATATATGTTGACAAAGGTAGAGGAAATGTATTTTTTTTACTGCTTCGTGCAAATCAAGAGTTTTATTGTGTCTTTTAATGACATGAAAAAGCCAATGACATTATATTTGTTATCAGTACCTCCAATGAAAATAGCAATGAAAATAGCAATGAAAATAGCAAATTGAGCCGCATCTGTAGCATCTATACATTCATCTATCGCCTGTGCAAAAAATTTGAAATTACCAAATTTCTTTTGATAGATGTTCCTGGCCACAGTCTGGTGACACAAACTGATTTTAGAAAAATCTTTTTTTTATCAGGACATGTTATATCTGCCATGCTTTTCATGCATTGCTTAATCAATTCACCATCAGGAAATGTTTTCAGATTTTTTTTTTTTTTTTTCCCAATCAGATTTGCTACCATGTAACTAGCTTTTATAACAGTTTGAGTTTTAACTTTTTAAATAAGATTTTGTTACGATGACAGACTTTTTTCAATTCCACTATTTTGTTTTTATGAAGCATTTTATGATATTTTGAATTGAATTGAATTTGCATTGAATTTGGCATTGTGTTTCTGCATACAATGTCTTTTCACACTGTAATCTTTGAAAACTGGCATGATTTCCTTGACAAATAAGTATAGTGCCATATTATTTGTCTTCACAAAGGAATACTCATCAGTCCAACTTTCCTTGAATACCCTTCCTTCATCCATGATTTTTCTTTTTTTGGGGGGGTTCTGTTTTCTTATGAGATGTCATTAGGCAGGTGGAAATATTGGTATCAGCAATCACTGTGTTTTACCTAACTGACAGCACTGAAGTCTCCCCATGCTTTGAGGCCAGGCCAGGCCACTTGGCAGTTAAGAGCCACCACCAGGATGATGTGGCAACAGGAGGCACGAGACTCATTGCAAGCTGTGATGGGCCACACATGGCCCACAGGCCATAGTTTGGACATATTTGCTGTATATTATCTAGAACAGAAATACATTGCATTCGTTGCATTAACAAGACAACATGTAAAGGCAACCAGCTCTTGATGTGGAAAAAATAAATTACTCCTTAAGATTTAAATCTTCCAATTTTTTTTATTTTATTTTTAAATTCTTAGCAGTTATTTAAGGGCTTTCATTTGAATGTTATACACTCAACTATGTTTTTTGTTGTTGTTGTTGTTGTTTTGTTTGTTTGTTTGTTTTCTTCTTTTCTGGTATTTTTCTGACATGCACTTTGAAAATTTGGGCACTTGCATGATATTTCTTCATGTTATCAAATTCTAACTGAGAGCTATGGAAATCTAGTTTGCAAATGCTTACAAAAACTACTGTTCAGAATTCTGCCTTGTCTTATAAAAAGCAAAAAAGAATATGCATACTGAACATTGCTCTTTAAGTACAGCTCAGGCTACATAATTATAGGAATACTTCTAAGGCTAAAATTCAGCCCTTTCTTTCTCTTTTACTGCTCCTTGCTGTCACTCATTACATCACTGGTGAAATTATTTGACAAGATTCTCAAGCCAAGAACTATTTGTTTGTTCTGTAAAATGCCCAGAAAACTTTAATGGCTGAATTGAACAATAGTGTTGGTGGGAGAGTGGGTGGCTTTGATAGAGCCAACTTGTTGTCAGAAGCAGTAATTTGCAAATCCAACACACTTCCTACATTTGACATAACAGCCCAGAGAATTTTGCTGCACCATATTTTAGAGAGGATGAGATGTATTCATGCTACTGAACAGTATTTTATACATTTGCATGTTCCAGCACTCGAAATTCCCCTTCATTTACGATTTTCCTTCCTGTGGTAGCTGATGTGTTAATTGGCTAATCTCCTTTCAAGGTGCAAACAGTAAAAGATGAGCCTGATTGTAGGCATATCAGTACTAGCTTTACTCTAGATTTCATATGTAAAATCCAGATGATAACAGCCCAGAGACTCATGACGTGGTCCATGTTTATGCTGAAACCCAGACAGCTGCATTTTCTCTGCTGCTGCTATCCAATTAGCTAACAATTAGACAATTGGTTAATTATCTGATTAACCAACTGTAGCTAGATCTCTGTACTACAGTAATTACTTCATTTTACTGTGTATAGATGTGTCTTATGGGTTTTAGAACTGGTTGAGATTTGCCATAGATAGATGTTCTTTTTTTACCAATTTTTCTCTAACAGACTATCATACCCTTCAGGAGTTAACTGGTGTTTTCTTTCCTTGATGCTGACATAATCTGTGTTAGTGAAAATTACAAGCAAATGGGATTTTTTTGGATATTCAATACAATTGGCACTGAACACTCAAGTGCAGTGATTCTATGTTTAGATACAAACAGTTGCAGTTATAGCCATTTTAGAAGATAAAATATTATTCCCTGTTCATGTTGTTGTGGATGTTAAGTACTCAATTTAGAAAAACTCCATGTGAAAGTCCTCAAAATGGTATAGTATCTTCAGTTTTGTAATTCTGTATTTCTTTTTGAATAGCATGTAATTATAAAGGAAGATACTGATCGTGTCCTTTCAATTGCAGTACTCTATATTGTTTAAAACAATACTCAGTATCAAAAACAGATTGTTAAAGCATTTGTTGCTGTGTATTTCAATACTTACACACAATTAAATTCCTACTGGTCAAATTTTCCTTTGCTGTATTGGCTAAAAGATTTGTCAAACAGACAGACATAGATATATTTTAGATTTAAAAGTAAGCAAACAGGGAACATTCATTTAGATCTTGACAGCCAGTCAAGAGTAAGAGCCAATGAATGGGTGCACTTTAATATGCTCCTGCAGTTCTGGTATCCTCTTAGCCACAATTATTTTATTTATATTTTAGTCTTTTTAAACTAATGTTTCTCTTTGACTGTGAAACCAATGGCACCTTGGAAAAGGTAGGGAAAGTGATAAACAACATCTTTTTTCTGAATAGTCTGCTAGCGTTAAACTTCCTCTAATGCACAGAAGAATTAACTTATCCAGCAATACCAACAAAAAAGCATTTAAAGATGATTAAATTATGTCTGTTTTATTAGCAGCAGTTCTCAAGGGGGAGAAAGCTTCAGACTGACAAATGGCAAAGTAAATTTTGGTAACTGATAATAGATGGATCAGTTTTTTCTAGTCTAATTTGATACCTTGCTCTATTGATCTCTGCTCTGCTTCCAAATAGGGTCTTTAAACAACACAACAACAACAACAACACAACAACAAACTTTGCAGCTTGATTATACACAATAATAGTATTTTCATTAAATAAGATATGAAATATCTAATGCTCTCTATGTCCTACTGTTAGAGATAAAAATTTGAAAGAATCTCAGACTGATGCAATACAAAAAGGTTTGAATAGTCACCCAAAAATTCAGAGTGAAAGTCAGGCATCTGAATTCTCCCAGCTGGCAAGGGGTCTTTAGATAAAAATTTCATATCTGAGAAGCTATGCTGTGGTCAACAGGCTGGTCCATGTCTGTGCAGTTTAAGCTTAGAGGTGACATCAACTCTTTTCTTCCTTCCATTTCACAGCATGGAGTTTTCAAATAGGGGAGAAGAATGAACAAACACTACAGTGCACTTGGGGGATATGAGGGGAGGCAATGGAATGTATTTTCCTCACTGATATCTGCCACAGAACTTGGTTATCAATTTTTTCAAGAGTATTTATAGGTGCAAGCAGTTTTTCAAACTTTAATATTATTTTCAAGACATCATTCTGTGTTAGACTCCTACAGCTGTGGACAGAAGATGACGCCCTCCTTTAGTTATCCACAGTTTTCCTTAATATGCTATTTGATTCTTTTGCAAAACACCTAGAAGACGCTTCCGACCTTACTGATAGGAGATCAGTATCATGTTTTGCTCTGTCCAGCCTATGTTAATATATAAAATGTCTATGTTCCATTTCTGTATGAATGCAGTGAGTTATTCTTCAAAACCCCTTTCTCTCCTTTGTCTACTGGAAGCTGTTTGGAGAAGGGTCTTTGGTGTGTTATTAGCTGAATTCATACAAATAACATTTCCAGTGCTGCATGGAAGAGGGAATTTGAATGTTTTAGAAACCATTGTCCTGCTAATGTCAGACTGTAGCTGGCTGACATTTTTCCCTTGACATTGGACAATTTTTGTTTTTAACATGACTGTGACTGCTAAATTTTCTATTTTCCACTAAACTTATACTTTTCCCAAAATACACTTATTGCAGCTCAAATGACATTCTGAAGTTAAACTTGTGACTGAAGATAGGGCTCAGTTATTGCTTTGCAATTGTGTTAATACATTAATAAGTTATTCCCATAACAGGCAACATGCAATTCGGTCTCAAAGAGCACACTGACACGGAACTGACCATATACAGTGCAAACAACATGGTATCACTTGATCCAAGACAAAGGGCTGGGTATTATCGTAAGCTATTAATTTTAGTAAATTTTAAAATTACAGTAACAGGATTGAAAAGTAGTGCCTAGCTTTATCAGTAAATTACTTAATCAAGCTAGAAGCCATTTTCACTTTCTGAATTCAGTTTAGGATTATTAGTATATCTTTCAGTTTCTTCTTTCTATTCTTTTTCCATCTCTTTCTCTCTTTCAGTCAGTAATTTCCTCTGTCTGTGAAAAAAATAGAGATTTATTAAAAAAAAAAACTTTTCTCCTTACAGATGTACATTCTTTATCTTTTTGCTAGTTTTTTCCGGCAAAGAAAAAGGTGATAAAACAGGGAGAAATCAGGTAAATAGGATCTACTGCCTGAAAATTCCAATAGACAAAATATTGTTGTTTGAGCTTAAAGTACAATGAATTTTGAAACTGTTTTTGATTTTTTTGTAGAGAAATCAATAGTTTTTTCACTTTCCTCTTTCAACCCTGAATAAAACATTTAAAGTAGGTTGTGTTGGGAAAATTAATTACAATTTCAAGTGTTATTTTATACTGAAGCATTACATTTCGAGATACTATCACGGAATTTCTTACATACAATGTGGAATAGAAAAGGCAATATTATCTCATATTGTTGGCTTCTTTATCAAAATGTTAAAACTTCTTTTGATTGTTGTAATTTAATGCCTAATTTTAGGATTCTTTTCTGAATTTCTCATTTCATTATTCCAATGTCTTTGCAAAAATTAATAAAATAGAAGCATAGCAAATACAGAAGCACAGTCATAAAACAAAAGGATTTAATATTTTTTTTTGAAAATATACAGAAAAGGAGACTTTGAATGATAAAGGGCAGCTTATGAGGGTCATTATTTGAGAAGGCTTGGTTGCTAGGAAACACTCAATAAAATTGGCAAGATAATTATTTTTTCATTTTAAATACAAATGTTAATTAGTGTACATTTTTAAAAGGTAGTATATAAAGATATCAGATGTATGCTGTGAAGGCATATGTTGAAAAAAATGAGATTAATTTTTTAAGTGGAAAATCAAACAAACTCAGCAGGTACATAGATTCCTCTTTATTGCTTAAAATATATCTATAAGAGCAGAAAATTATTAATAAGGAAACTAGTCCTCTATGTAAATTTCATTATCATGGCTATGACATCCACTAATTGTATTGTCAAAAGATCTTTTCATTAAAGGCTTGCGATTGTAATATAAAATACTTCAGTTTGTAAAAACTGCTGTAGCAGATTTTGACACAAAAAGATGAAAAATTCTCATTTGAAATCGTTTGGAGTTTGGAAAGGGTATACAGTAAATTATTAGGAAAAAAAAATGGGAGGGATGAATTCTCATGCATTTTATAATGGCTGAACAGTGAGAGAAATCTGGGCATATACAATAAAAATTGAGAAAGACTGCTAAATTATGCTGAGGTTTGATTTTCTTATGTGTGAATGATACACTCCCATGCTAAGGTCACAATTTCACCTTTGTCAATATCCACAGCCTCATAAAAGTCCTTATGGTAGCCTTAGTTCTCAGTTTTTTAAACCACTAAGATTTTGACGAGAGAATGAAGATGTCAGAAAACATTTGGGATTAGGAGACTTATGGACCGTCATTCTAGTAGCAGCACCTGAAATGATGGGGGCTCCTTCAGAGCTGCGTGATGGTGCAGCTTTGTCAATGGGCTGGGAGAAGATGGCACCTGAAGTACATTTCATTTTCCAGCTGGGAGAAAAGTCAGAACAGAGAATAAAGGAATACAATATACATCTTTCAAATCTGATACAAATGGGTGATTTAAATCAATACTTGCCTGTCAAAAGTTAAATATATGACAGAACTTTTAAGAATACTTTCTGCCAAACCAGAGGGTCTATGGCTGCTAACACCCTGCAAGAATAACACTTGAGCTTTACTTAATTTTAATATTACCATGTTTAATTACTAAGTGTAATATCACATGCTCATAAAATTAAAAAACAAAACAAAACAAAACAAAATAAACAACATGAGTACATGAGTTGTTTGAATTTTCTGGGGTAGAATTACTCTTATTATTGACGATATCCTCCTCTTTATATAAAATAAACTACTCGTAAATCTCACCCCAAGTGCAGTAAAATTGTTGAAAGATCCCACATCTGCATTGTGGAAAGTAGTTCATTTTAATTAATTTTAATACAAGTCCTTTACAAAAGATTTCTCAGTTCTGTTGCAAAGTCTAAAGGCTGCAGGTTTTTATAAAAAGAAGGTTCTTCAGGCTTTGAAAATCTACATAAAAATTAATCGTGCAAATGAATGTAAGTTTGCAATATTTGTATCACAAAGATTTCTGTCAAAAAAACACAGTTGGAAATAACATGCTGTTTGTCGTGTAATTGTTACTATTCACTAAAGCAGAAAAAGCAAGTGCAGAGAGCTAAAGAACTGACAGGCTAGTCATTTAAAACTACAGGTTGTCTCCTGGATGACAATAGTTTTTAAAGTAGAGCCTAACCCATGCCGAGAAGCTGCTGGCTGGAGGAATATTTGGGATAATATTTTAACACTTTAGGTGAACAGAGACTTTTAAAATTCATTTTCTTTTTTATAAATAAGGAAATCCTATTCTGAAAAGGTGGTGAATGCAAGAATAGCATATGATAACTTCTTCTGTTATTGAGCCCTCTTTGTTTATGCACATGTACCTGAATTCTAGATTGATTATGGAATTTGATTTAAGCATCATACTTGGAAACTGAAGAACTGAATTTCTTCCTGGAGGCTGAAACTGATGATGTGGATTTATTTAAACTGCAGAAAAACAAAGCGTTGTCTAAGATGTGGCTGCCTGTATGAACATCAAGGGGTGAGTATTCCCTCATGACACTCTCATGTTCACATTGCCCATTATGGGCAATACGTATGCCGTTATAACGCACAGACATGTAGATGTGCAAAATGAGAATATTCACAAGATGCAAGAGAGAATATTCATACCTGAATTGTGGAGGAACTTATGAGAACTCAGTTCACAGAATCACAGGATTGTAGGGGTTGGATGGGACCTCTGGAGATTATCTAATCCAACCTCCTGCTAAAGGAGGTTCCAGTAGTTCTCAACATTCTGTACTTGGAAAAAATGCCACCTTTAAAATGAATATAACAAATCCTTTTTGTCAGATAGAAAAAAAGTGGTAGGGAGAAAAAGAAGTGTTTTTATCACAAGTTTATGGATGAAGTTAAGTTTACTGAATGGCAGATACAGTAGCTATTTCTTAAACATAGGTAAGAAGAAATATGTATATATATTCATTAAAATGCTAGGTAGAGAGTACCTGTTTTTCATTTGTGCATATTCAAATAAAAATAATTCATGAACTATGTTGCTTTATTTAATATTGCGTCTTAAGGGTTGTATCCATGTAGAAAGACCCTCATGTTGAAAGATGCAAGCAAGTCTTCTTGACTGATTCAGAATGATTAAAATAATAAGGCTGAGGATTAGATCTAATTAACAAATATAGATTGAGTAGAATTAACAATTTTTATTGTAGCTGGATAATTACTGGCTGGAACTGGTATCTGCACAAAGACAGCCTGATCCCCCACTGAAACCTGAACAAAGCAAGCACCAGCAAGTGTAGTTCATGTAGCTCAAAAAGACATTTGAAGAGGTTTAACAAAACCTCAAACAGTAAACTAGAGCTTTACATAATACTATTCCTAGGATTGCAAAGGGGAAAAAAAAAAAAAAAAAAAAAAAAAAACAACATGTCATTGAATAGAAAGGTTTTTTTTTTGGCTTTATGCTAACAAAGCACATTGTATTAACAAATCTCTGGAGATGCTGAAGTAACTGCAATTCGATTTAAAGGTAAAACATACGGCACATTAGATTTCAAGAGGATTTGCAAAGCCCTCAGCAGTTTTGCCCTAACTGCTGCTACTATTTATTTTGTGTATTTCTTCTTCCTATTTCATTCCACCTAGCTTTAGGCACTTAAATTAAACTGCTGGTCATGAGGAAATTCAGGTCTTAGGTACATTAATGTGTCCTCTGAAATTGCTGATCTTTTTTTGTTGGGCAGGAGGAAAGCTGGGAGTCCTATTCCAGGAACGTCATTTTAAATGACAGATCCAAACTTCAGTAGTTTGCTCATGGTTACACAAGTCATGGGTTCTTGATGAACGTCTATCTTTTATTCATGCATCACCCGTCTATATTTTTCCTTAGGTATTGCAGTAAATGTGATATTTAAAAATATTTAGTGTGTGTGTTGTCAGAATTTAATTTCATTATTTTATGTGTTTTTCGGTCTGGAAAAATGAAATAAATAGATATTTTAGCACTGACTTCATGTGCATCAGGTCAAGATCCTATCCCTCATCTGAAATTTTTGGTCAATTAAAAATAAGATGATTCATTAACAGTATCATATTAGCAAAAGATAATTCCTTTCAGACTATGAATGAGAGCAATATGCACAATCTCCTGAACTTCATGAACTTTTGTTTCTGATTTCAATAATGCTTGGATTTGATGGCAACAGCTTTTTCGTGTATACATTTGTGCATGTGTTGTTCTAGGCACAGAAAGTTAGTGGTTGCATAATGCATGATGAACGTGGGCCCACCTGGGAGGTGCACAAGAGTGCTTTTGGCTTTCTCAGTCAGAAACGAACATTTATGCCACAGACAGAAATTCAAATTTCATCAGCAGTGCTGTGCAGGATGAGTAGGGCAAGCAGAATCTTGTTTGTCACTTAGCTATGAAATATTTCAACAGTGAAGGATGTTTTTAATGGCTATTTAGAGCCATACATGTGTATGCCTTCCTGACACAAGAACTGAGAAATACTATTTAACAACTTCTTTTTCTAAGGAACATCAGAACTTACATCAAAGCAAAAAATGACTGAGATGATTTCACTCACTACAAGTATGGAAAAATATTTCTATATAATTAATTCAGAAAGTAAGGTTTAAATCTGTTACTAAAGAACAGGCATTTGTTCCTTGCTTTATTCTATATATTTCTTTGCCTTCAGCGAGTAATCTTTCTTTGAAATACCATGGAAACAAGCAAATATGCCTCATTAAACTTTCCTTGCAGGGGAGAAAGAAAAAAAAACAAAACAAAACAAAAAAACAACAGAAAAAGCAGAGAATTCTTAAATTGTGGGTTAGGAAAGAATAAAATGTAAGGGGTGATTAGATTGCTCTTAATTCTTCTAGGTAAAGTAGGATAATTTGCTGAAAAAAACCAAACAAAATAAACAAAATAACAACAACAAAAATCTTTCCTCCTTATTCTCCTCTCTTTATATGACTGTTTCCCAGATACATGCTTCATTATTACTTTACACTTTGCAGTTATGCCCATAACTGTAAGACATGAGTCACAACTGATATCTAGAGGTTCTTTAGCAAAGCTAAAATAATGTTTACATATATGATTTTCTAAGATTTTTTTTGTTTGTTTAGGTTCCTATAAAACACTGTTTAAAAATGTAAATCTTTTTTAAATTAACATCTAGCTGACAGTTTACACAGATATGTTTAGAAATATTTCCTCAGTATCGAAGACAAGGGCTGCATTTCCTGTGATATTCAACTAAATTCAGTAAATTTATGCTGCTATATACCACTTAAAGATGCATATCAAGAAAAATTATTGAACTGAAATTTGTAACTATTCTCTTTAATAAGGGATTTAAAACTGCTTTGTACTTGGAAGCAATTTCAGCTTTCAGCAATATACCTAGTTCTGCCTTCAGATGTAATTGAGATCTTAATGAATTTGTTGTGGAAGAGCCACACATACTTTTAGAATCCACTATCAACGTATGCCCAATAATTGTCCCATAGCCTTAAATAAAACAATGTCTGTGAGGGACATGTCTTGAAATTAAACTTCACTCTTTCGAGCAGCCCATAATCTAAAAGACAAACTTGATAGTGAAAGGGATATTGATTCAGCCAAGTTAGTATTTTGCACCCTGACATCTACTTTAACTAAAGAAGGATCAATAAACAACTTTCTTAGATCAGTCTGTGTTTTTATTTAGCTGGCGGGTAGAGTAATTCATTTCCCAATGTGCTAATTTCTAACAGTGCAAAGGTTCTCAGGACCAGTTTATTATAGACAGCCCAAAGCTAAGAAGAAGAATACAAGCTACTTATGAGTGGAGACCTGGAGTAGACAGAGAACTGCACATATCTAAAGGCTGAGAGCATGTATGAACACAAACAGAAGGCATTGTCAGCACAAGCAGATTCCTGCTGCAGCTCCCCAGACCACTTGTTTGGTATTACTATCTCATTTAAATTAGCTGAGAAGGCCATAAAAGAGAATGATCTGGATGAGGAAGAGACATGTTTCCTCCATCTATGATGATCCCAGCAGCTGGAGCTCTGCTGGAGTTAAACACAATCTGCAAACTTTTCCCATTGCATACCCAGATCTTTATCTACCTGAAGTCGATTTAAGTAACTAGTCCGTTGTCATCCAGTTCCTGTATTCATTCCATGCTATTCAGGGAGAAAAAGGGAGAGAGATTTAGAAAATGTACTTATGAACTACATCTATAACTTGTTTTCTAGTGAAATGTTTCTAAAAAAAAAAAAAAAAAAAAAAAAATCCCCGGGAAGACTGGAAGCATAATAGTATTAACCCTGTGCCAAGAAAAGTTATAGATCCTAAAGAGTTTTCCATTCTAAGCAAAGAAATGTCACATCAAAAACAAATAAATAAATAAATAAAAATCCACAATTTGAAAACTATTTTGTAAAGCATCTCAAGCTGTGCAGCCCTGCTGTAGCCACATTGCTAATGGGAGGTAAAGGCTGTAATTGTCTTGGATTTCCTGCCAAGTCATTGCCTTCTTGCTGACCCATAAAATCCAAAATGTCAGTGTCTACAGGACGGAAATAAGTGCCTATAAAGGATTGTCAAGTGGATGTAGACCAAGGGTACACTGTTAGTACAGCACAATCCTACCAGTCATTAAAGGTTTGACCCAAGAAAACGTTTTTATCCAAAAGAGAATTCAGTGTTTATAATTCTACCCCTATAACTGAAAACTGCTGTTCTTTGAGGCAGAAAGAATATCCATCAGGTCTTCAGTGAAGGTTGTTCTTTCTATAAGACAAAGGTGTTATTCAAAAGATTTTAACAGCAAAAGGTGTTATTCTAGTTATCTGACTTCCTACATGACAAGTACCACTTTATAATCCCTGCACTTAAGCTTTATCTTTTATGGTTGAACTAGAGCACATCTCTTGGGAATGCCTCCAGTCTTTATGTAAAATGTTGAATTGAAGTGATGAGTAGAGGCTAAGAGAGATGCTCTCTTGTTTAACTTGGAAAGACAAGGCTTGTGAGGCCTTACCAATGTCTAGAGACACCTGATGGATGATTATAGAAGATAATCCCAAAGCTTTCTTTGCTCAGAAAAAAATATATATATATTCAAATATAAGAAATTCTATTTAAAGATATTTATTGTATAGGTGATCAAATACTTAGACAGCATGCACAGAAAGATTCCCTGTCCTTAGAGATACTCAAATCCCAACTGGACAAAGAACTGAGCAACCTTTTGCAATGACCCTTCTTTATACACTGGGATTGGACAAAATGTATTACCACTGGCCAGTTCCAACTTCTACCATATTGTATTTCTGTGATCAAACACTTCTTCCTTTAATCTAATAACCACCAGCAAATAACAGCTAATTATGCTCCAGAGTAGAAATCTGCATTTATTTCCTATCTAATTTTATCTTCAATTTCTAGCTGTTGGATCTTGGCTTCTGTCTGACCACTTGATTAAAGAGCTCTCTTTTACCCACTCTTTAGGTACTCTTAGCTCAAGCCACCTGTTAACCTTCTTTTTGATAAGCCAAAGGATATTTCCACAAATAAATACTCAATGTTCCTTGTTAAAATGGAAATTGAGACCTTAATTTAGTCAATTTGCAGACATGGGTACTTTACCATCCAACTGCAGACTGTTTGGATTCTATCGAACCATTCTGATCATTGCTAATTCTCTCTTAAAGAAAAAAAAAAAAAAAAAAAAAAAAAAAAAAGAAAAGGAAAGAAAAAAAAAAGCACCCAAACTCATCTCCTTGCTGCCACATGTCCAAAAGTTCTTCAACTAATACAAAACAGTAAGCAGTGCTAATTGTTATATTACGTGTGCAGGAGATTTTTTTCTTGTTTCCTGTAATAAATTTATCTCTGTATTTCCATGACATCATTTTATTTCTGAGTTCTTGTTCTTAAAGGGGTTTGGGCATTAACAAATAGAAAAAAACATATATTGAAAATGTTATTTTTAGCTGAAATCTGTATATAATTAATGGTCAGAGCAGTGGGCTTCTTCCTGGCAAATCTCAAATGAAATACTGAATGATGGCAGCAGTGAGGTGGAACAGGAGCCCAGGTGTCAGAACCTCTCTGTAAGTTCGCTCCAACCTTCTACGGTCTTATTACTAAAAATCCATCTTAGTCTCTGGAAGTGAAGAATTCATACCATGGATTATAAATTCTACTTATCAAAGCAAAGCTTATTCACTTCCTTCCATCAAGTTTTCTATATCATTTATATCCTAGTTTTCACTTCCTTCGTTCTTCCTTAACCCTCATGTAAACTCCTACATAGATGAACAAGAGTAGCAATGAGCAATTCAGTGGAGTATGATCACTTACTCCCCATGCCAATATCAGTGTTTGTTTTTAGCTTCTGCTGTCCATGCTCTTTATCATTCCAGTATGATAGAGGGGAGCTTTGTTTTTTTTTTTTTGTCACTGTCTATTCTTTCTGCACCTGTCTACTCTCCTCTGTTGTTGTTTTCTTTGTTTCTTTGTATTAAAAAAGCAAATTCAAACAGATTATCTTTTCAAAAAGAATAGAAGATAGAGAAGTACAACTGCTTAAGCAATTAGCAAAGCAGCATGACGTGAAAGCCTAGAGCTATTGTAACTCACCTGGCTTTATAAACTCAGAGTTCAGCCTGGGTCGCTGAGAGGGACAGAAAACACTGGAGCAGAACCAAACCTGCTGGTAGGATCTTCTCTTTTAAAGGAATTGGTTTTATGGCTTACCTGTATTAAATAGAGATATTTAAAAATTTGGTGTGAGATTCCATTCCAGAATAGTAGATGGGAATGTATGTGTCTATGTATTTCCCTCTGAACATTGATAAGCTGCATTTTAGTTTGCATCACTGTGATAAAACTAATACAACCAGAAGCCTATAGAAACAAATAATCAGCTGACCAGCCAGTGGGTCTTTGATGAGTTGCATTTTTTTAGTGGGAAGACTACAGAATCAAACCCCCAGGGAATGTTAAATGGCACAAAACACTTCTATTAAGGAGCTGATCCTTTCCCTTTTTTAATTTTATTATAGTAGTGTATTCTCAAAGCCCGTTTGAGTTAAACAACCACAATCTTCCCCAATTACTTTGTTTCCTTCACCAAGGACTTCAGTTTACTTACTGAATTCCATGTGAGACAATAGATAATTTCAGTAAATGAAAACTTCACAAATCCCATCATACGTTGGTTGCTCCAGAAGTAATGCCTCCTATTTATTTCCATTGAAAGCAAAACAAAAATACAAAGAGCACAGTAACACTATTTGATAGAGAAAAATCTCAGTTACAAGACTCTATTTTGCAACGTGGTCACCACGTAAAAATCTGCACCAGTGGCGGTGGTCTTTTGTTGCAATCATGATTGATGGGTGTCAATGGGTGCAATTGTCCACACGGAATGGAATTAAATTCCATGCCCTTGCTTCATACAGACTTCCATGTCCGACATCATTTTGCCAGACTGCCTCTCTACTGACGTCTCTCACATGGCAACAAAATACAATGGAATACTGTTGAGAAGTTTCAACCTCTACTAACATACCACCACCATCTGCCTCTGGTGTTGTGGGCAAATATAATAGGAGATATTACTTTTGAAGCAGACCTATAATCAATAAGGAAACTTATAAGAGGTAACAAGTATTTTTCTAGTTTCCAAAGTGAGGAAAAGGACAAAGAACAATTAATTAATAGGAATGCTTAGGATGTTTCCAGTTTATCCAGGAACTGAACTGAATCTCATCCCTTGAAACCTGGTTTACTTCTTTAGCCACCAGCCCATGTACTTCCTCAGACCTCCTCTCAGTTTCTCATCAATAACAACAATTAAGTAAAGCACAAAAATCAGTTAATTAATCTCTATGGAATATTTGTTGTCCATGATATGAGGGAAAAGAAGTGAAAAAAAAAGAGCATAAATGGAGGAAAGAGAGGTCAAAAAACTTTCTGGCAGTGGTCTAAGCTCTAGAGAACACAGGCCAAATCACTGCCTGGTCTAATTTGCAGCAACTTGAGATGCATAACTCTTCAGGCAAGGTACTAGTCAATCTGAACTCTGTTTTTGGAATACATCGTATTTTCCTTGTATTTTGGGAGAATCTTCTGAAGAAATTATTCTCTTCTCAATGCAGAGAAAATAGTAAGGACGTAAATGGGTCCTCAAATAGCTTCCATAGCATGAAATTGTCATCCTCCATTGTCATCACCAGAGGGTGATAGGATCATTTTGGGTCATGGGCAGCTTCAAAACCAAACCTGAGAAACGATCAAATTCATACATCTCTACAGAATGCTCTCGTATAAAAATTTTAGCAGAACAGGAACAGCTGATGACCTTTGATACTTTTTGTTGAAAATAATAAACATTCAAAACCCTTTTCTCTCTCTCTCTTTTTTTTTATTTTTTTTAGTTAGATTTTAAACTGTCAGTGACTCAGTGCTTCCTGAGGATACTTTTCTGTTTGTGTCTGGATTGTCTTCTTGCATTGTATTTAATCCCTGATGATTTGGGGAAAAAAAATAAAATGCAATAATAAGACGAATTAAAAGCATAAAAGTACTTTTGAGTTCATTTTTCTAGTTTGGCATAGACAGAAATAATTTGGAGTCAGATACTTTGCACAAGTTTTCTATAGTATAAATAATGTTAATACAGCCCTTAGTATTTTTCTGTGCAGTGCCTGTGTACTCGTTAACATTTCTTTGTCTTTAAGGCAGAAGAGACATGGGGCTCAGAAAAGATCCATTTTGCTATTGATCATACAGTTTTTAATCTTCTCTTTTTTAACAGTTCATAAAAGGTTAGAGGTTTTTTTTCCCTAGTCTCCATTAAAACCATCTGTAGAGAAATCTGATTTTTCCTACCTGAGAATTCCATGGTCAGACTGAGATTTATTTAATTAAAATACTAATGGAAGGAGGCAGAAGTAAATTTCCCAAGTTTTACCTTTCATAAACACCAGTTTATTAAATACTTCAAAGCAACAACCCTTTGGTGTGTATTTCAGTGTTTTATTTTTCTGTTTAACTGCTTCATGCATGGAGGTCTATCATCCCTAAACAACAGCATTTTCTCTCTGCACATACAAATGAAATTAGCCAACAATATAAAACCAAGTAGTGAAAAAGCATGATCCAAAGTGCAAAGAATTTAAATTTTTGAATGTACAAATATTGTGACCAGTGGTGTAACAAATGAAGATAGAGAAGTAGAACTGAAATGAGTTTTGAAAACCACATGTCAAACATAAAACTCCAGTGGAGATTGAAAGTCCTCCTCAGCAGTCTAAAGCAAACTGATGCCTACATCATAGATGTGCGATTTAATATCTGTGTTTCCTATTGGGAGACCCTTCTGAGCACTCACTTCTCATGGGTTGGATAGTCAGCACAGATATATGTCTATCTATGTCGTGGATATGGTTTAGTTTTTGTGGTGGTGGTGTTGTTTTTTTTTTCCTTCTGGTTTGTTTGTTTTTAATGGAAAATAATATTACATTTATGCTTTTGACAGTTTATAATGAAAAACACCAGAAAACAAAAAATTATGAATAGACAACCACAGAATAAAATGTGAGCATCTGAAATGCCAGGGCAGATGAGCTTTCAAGATCTGTCACTCCATCAACATTGTACAGTTTAAAGGCTCCACGTGCACTCAGCCTTCTAAGCAGAAATGTAGACTAGAAATCCTCTGATTCATTCTTTTTCTTGTGAGAAAGACTTGGTATTTGAGCTAGATGATGACTGGGACATCCTTGCTCAATATGTTTCATTTAACATTTATTGCATTTCTGTAAAACTTATAAAATTTGTGAGAAAGAATTTCATGCCTTCACTATACCATGTGTTTCTGCTGTATAAGTGAAATGACCATTTCTGGAGTTTTTCCAGTGGACAGCATAGCAAACTGTAAGTAACAAACATTCCCACCAGAATTGGTTATCATTCTCCACTTAGTGTAATCAGCTGGATTGTGACCTTGGGGCTCTAGTTGAGTTCTGAAAAATACACAGGATGAGTATGGATCTAAATATTTTCAATACGCAGCTTAAGAACAAGAATGCCCATAAGAAAAAATCAGTATAGTCCTATGTGAGATTATGACACGTAAAATAAACAGCAAGAATTTAGAGAATGATAGGTCAAGCACATTTCGTAGACAGAATACAACTTCCAAAATGCACAGCTAATGAGAATTTTGGCCAGAAAATTTCTTAATATGGTTAGAAATTTCATTTTACATTATATAGATATAGAGATATAGAATTTTATTTGAGTTACATTTCTATAGGAAAAAAAACATTTTCATGTGCCTAAATTTTGTATTGTTATATGACCAGTATCTAAACTTACGGAGCTTCATTGTCTATGCTAGTAATTATACTAACTTTTATATCTTTTTCACAAATATGCTTTATTTTGGATGGTTGCTGCTTAGAACGATTTCAGAACTCTTACTAACTGCAAAAAGATATTGCAGAAAGATGATACAGGATAGTCTCATTTTAATAAAGAATAAATATTAAAGAAAGAAGCTAAGTATTAATGATATATGAATTTATTAAATGCCTACCTATTATGATAATTAGAAAGATAACGTTGGAAGCTGTGTACAGTAGCCCTTGAACAATTTTATTAAAGTGGTATAGTGAAATTTATAGTTACTATTAATGCTGATAAAGTTGAAAAAAAATGAAAAGCAGATAAAAACAATATTTAATCATTTTATACAATTTTATATAATAAAAAAGTGAAATAGCGTGTAAATCAGAATAAACTTTTCTACAGACTTTTTTTTTTTTTTTTAATATTCTACAGCAGTTAGCACAAGGGTGTATATTAACTGTGAGTACATGACCACCTTATAGGAAACTTACATAGGATATAAGGAAACTTATATAGGATATTTTGTATTATGCCTGGAGATTCGCATTAGTCTCTCAGTTACAACCCAGCATTAACCCAATTAGTGGGGAATACTATGTGAGGACAGGAGAATAAAATGTTTGCATTAGTGAAAACAGAAGAAATAAACCCACTTTGACCTAGCTCTAATGTAACTTGAATTTTGAACATCCTTCTCACCCTCAGTGAGTCTTCACATGACACCAAGTTGGCAGGAAGCATCAATCTGCCTTAAGGTAGGAAGGCCCTTCAGAGATATGTGGACAGGCTGGATCAAAGGACTGAGGCCAATGGGATGAAGTTCAACAAGACCAAGTTCGTTGTCCTGCATTTTGGCCACAACAACCTCAGGCAGTGCTATAGGCTTAGGCCAGAGTGGCTGGAAGACTGTAGAGGAAATAGGCCTGGGGATATTGGTTGATGCTTTGTTAAACATGAGTCAGCAGTGTGCCCAAGTGGCCAAGAAAGCCAATGGTTTCGTGGATAGTTTCAGAAATAGAACAGCCAGAAGGGGTGAGGAGTTGATCATCCCTTAGCAGTGAACACTGGTGAGACTGCACCTCAAGTACTGTGTTCAGTTTTGGGAGCCATCACTACAAGAAAGACATCCAGACCCTGGAGTGTGTCCAGGGAAAGGCAGTGAAGCTGTGATGGGTCTGAAGCACAAGTCTTATGAGGAGCAGCTGAGGGAACTAGGATTATTTAGTCTGGAGAGGAGGAGGCTCTGGGAAGATCTTTCTGCTCTCTATAACTGTCTTAAAGGAGATTGTGGCAGGATAGGAGTTGGCCTCTGCTCCCATGTAACTAGCAATAGAACTAGAATGGTCTCAAGTTCTATCAGAGGAGGTTCAGGTTGGATATCTGGAAAAATTTATTTTCTGAGAGTGGTCAGGCATTAAAACAAGATGCCCAGGGAGGTGGTAGAGTCACTGTCCCTGGAGATGCTTAAGAACCTTTTAGATGTTATACTGAGGGATGTGTTTAATGGGCAATATTGGTGGTAGGTGAACAGTTGGACTACGTGATTTTGGCTGTCTTTTCTAACCTTAATGATTTTATGATTCTATGATTCTATGATTTTAAGAACCTTGTTCCAGTGTTCACAATCTGTATTACACCACTTGTGATTTCCACTGAATCCAGATAGTTTCTTATTGTTTGTAATCACAATGTTGATGCCATCACATACTTAATAAAATATTTATGTGTATGTTAGGAACATCTAAAAAGAGTTTAAGATTATGTTATGTTACAAAGAGACCTTTATTATTATACATAATGAAAATCAGTATTTTATATTGCAGTGAACTTGAAAACTTACTTTAGTCGTCTCTATATGTGTATTTAGTCACGAACACCTCCTTTGGTTAATTTAAAGTAAAGAATGAAAAATAAGTAATGTGGCACAGACATTGGGAAATAATAACAACAACAACAACAACAACAAAATTCAAACTAGAATTAAAATTATGAGCAGATGAGTAATAGATAGTAAGTTCAGAGTAATAGATAATAAAGTAGGTTGCTCTGAAAGTAGTGCCTCCTATTTCCATGGAAACTACACAGATGCAAGGTGCACAGTAACAGTATTTGATAGAGCAATTTCTCAGCTACAAAACACTATTTGGTAAATAGCTATGCATTTTTACCAGCTACATGCATGCAGCACTTATAAAAATCTGCGTCAACTGGAGGTGACCGACTGTTTCTGTTGTCACTGTTGAAATGCACCACATACTGCCTCACTATTTTCATATTCACTGTTAGGGTTCCATAAATGTTCAGAAAGTACTGATGAATGTCAACAACTGCAGTTTTTTGCACATGAAGAAATGTAATTCCACATCTTCTTTTTATATGCACTTCCATGTCTGATGCTGTTTTGTCAAACTGCCCCTCAGATGCCATCTATCACATGGCAACAAAATGTGGGATACTTGTGGAAAGGTTCAAGTGTCTACTATCACACCACCAAAATCTGCTTCTGATGTGGGTCAAAGTAATAAAGTAGAAAGCATTACTTTTAGAGCAGCTCTTAGTTTGCTCTGAAACATCTTCTGAAAAATATTAACATCAGCTCTAGCCAAACTCCAAAGAGTATCTCTCCTCTATGAAACCAATTAACAACAATATATTTGAAATACTGGATATCGGATATCTGCTGATCTGTTGATCTACTGGAAAATTGTTACTAACCAAGATTTCTTATTCATCAAGAAGAAATTATGAAGTTAGTTTCAATTCTGTGAATTATATATTGAAGACGTTCAACTTCTTAATCATACAACACTGGAATATTGTGAGAAATCGCCCTCACTATTCGTGATGCAGGAATTAAAAATATATACTTACGGATACTTGCAAAATCCCAGATCATCTGCTGAATGAAAGTTTTTAATGCTTTCTTGGCTGCCTGAAGCAGTCAGTAAGCATGATTAACATATGCTTATGGGAAGCGCCCTACCAGATACCAGTAGAGTGGTGGCCATAAATATAGATTATGCAGAATATACTGAAGATGGTAGATATATTTTCTGCTTAGTTATTGACCAGCAACACCAGAACCGTCTCTGATCTCTGCTCTGGAGTTAATTGGAATGACAAAGAGAATATGCAGAAAAGCATCTATGTTATTGGTAGCCAATTTTATCTTCAGGGAAACCTGAATCATTGTACACTGTGTTGTCCATGCACTCTTAAAGGTATTACTTGAAGATATAGATCTCGCCATACTGTGCACTGGGTGACAGCACATGCCTGATTTTTGGAAAAAAAAAAAAAAAAACTAATTCACAATTATAGAACAAATAAATGGGGTATAATTAATCTCTTTTACATCCCACTTTTGAAAAGTGATATGTCTAGTGTAAACTAGTCCTCTAATTGCCTTCTAAAGTTAATGGAGAGAGAAAACATATTGACATTTCCTGTGCAACTCAGGGCACATTATGCAATATGAGCTTGATGAAAATGCTACTTCAGGTATTTTCTGTTCAAGTGACATTTTCTTCATTTGAACAAAGACAGTATGTAACAAACCCTTGTGTTTGTTCTCTGAATCACTTTTTACTTTATTTATGCTGCTTCCTTTTTGCTAACAAGTCATTAAAGAACTAATTTCTGATAAATTTAGTTGTCCTGTACCTACAGTTGAACTAAATCATACAATAATTGAAGCATAGAATCACAGAATCTAGATTGCCCTGGGTTGGAAGGGACTTCAAACATCATCTAGTTTCAAGAAGCCTGATGCAGGCACGATTACCAACCACTAAATCAGACACCTGATTTGGCTGCCCAGGGCCCCATCCAAGCTGACCTTGAACACCTCCAAGGATGGGGCATCCATAGTCTCTCTGGACAACCTGTTTCAGCATCTCACTACACTCTCAGTGAGAAATTTCCCCCTGACATCTAATCCGCATCTCACCTCTTTTAGTTTAAAATGGTTCTTCCTTGTCTAATCACAATCTACCCATGTAAAAACTTGATTTCATTCCTGTTCATAAGGCCTCTTAAAGTATAGGAAGGCCATAATGAGGCCTCTTTGGAACTTTCTCTTCTCCAGATTGAGCAAGCTCAGCTCCCTCAGCCTCTCTTCATATGAGAGATGCTCCAGTCCTCTGTTTATCTTTGTGGCTTCTTCTGACACCAAGTTGGCAGGAAGTGTTGATTTGCCTGAGGGTAGGAAGTTTCTTCAGGCTGAATAGCTGGGCTTGGGGCCAATGAATTGAAGTTCAACAAGACCAAATGCTGAGTCCTGCATTTTGGTCATAACCCCAGACAATGCTACAAGCTTAGGGCTGCGTAGAGGAAATAGCCCTTGGGTGTATCTGTTGACGCTCAACTGAACATGACTCAGCAGTGTGCTCAAGTGGCCAAGAAGGCCAATGGCATCCTGGCTTGTATCAGAAATACTGTTGCCAGCAGGAGCAGGGAAGTGATCATCTCTACGTATTCAGCACTGGTGAGGTTGCACTTCAAGCACTTCAAGTGTTCAGTTTTGGGTTCCTCACTGCAGGAAAGACACTGAGGCCCGGAAGCATATCCAGAGAAGGGCAATAAAGCTGTGATATATCTGAACCACAAGTCTTATGAGGAGCAGCTAAGGGAACTAGGATTATTTAGTCTGAAGATGAGGAGGCTCTGGGAAGATCTTATTGCTCTCTATAACTGCCTGAAGGGAGGTTGTGGCAAGGTGGGAGCTGGCTTCTGCTTCCACATGACTTCCAACTAGTGATAGGATGAGAGGGAATTCCCTCAAGTTGCTCCAGAAGAGATTCAGATTGTACATTAGAAAAAACCTTTTTCTCCAAAAGAGTGGTCAGACAATGAAACAGGCTGCCCAGGGAGGTGGGAGAGTTACTGTCTCTAGAGATGCTTAAGAAATGTTTGGATGTTGTACTGAGGCACATGATTGAGGGAAAATATTCATGATGGGTAGATGGTTGGACTGGATAATCTTTTGATCTTTTCCAATCTTGGGATTCTATAATTCTATGATTCTATGATTGATATCTGGGATTGCCCCATCCGAAGTGTAACACCTTGCACTTGGCCTTGTTAAACCTCATTGGGTTCACCTGGGTCTATCTTTCAAGCTTTTTCAGGCCCCTTTGGATGGAATCCCTTCCTTCTGCCGTATCAACTACACCACTCAGATTGGTGCAGAGGGTACACCTGATCCCATTGTCTATGTCATTGATAAGACATTGAAGAATACTGGTCCCTAGACCAGTGGGAACCTCAGAATGTTCCATACTTCATTTACTGCTCACACAATACCACATTTTCAGAGAATATTTATGTGACATTATGGTACATGTATTAGGAAGAGAATGCAAACATCATTTTCATCATTTATAAACATCAGTTTCATCTCATTTGTTAGAAATCAGCGTGTGTAACTCAGATGTAGATGAACCAAAAGTTAAATGAGATTAATCCTTCCCATTAAGATTGCCCTATGCAGCAGTCTAAATGTTGTACTTCATGAACTGCTAACTTCACTCATAACTTAAGTGATCAGAAGTAGAAGAGAAAATGAAAACTTCACTGATATTACTAAAGTATGACAGAAGAACATTATACTGCTTGTTTTTCAGTAATGTGCAGGCTTACTTGCTGACTCTTACCAGATCTTTTATATGAATCAGAACAGCTTTACTTTTTCCTCTCTTCTTTCATAACACAGTTAACCTATGTGCAAACAAAAAATAATCTAAAACACTACAGAGACTTTATGGTTATTTCACTGCTTGCATAATCATGACAGCTCTGGGATATGGGTATTAGAAAGATTAAGAAACTTTTTTCCAAGGGTAAATGTGGATGTCAGAAGCATGGAATCTAAGAAGATTCAAAAGAAACCTATAACAATAACAAAATTAAGGCACCTGCCAGTGTATTCAAGACAATTAGCGTTGTTTAGACCTGAGAAAACAATTACCTTATTGTGCTGATCTTAGATGGACTACTTGATCTTCAGATCAAGAAGGATAACAAAGGTTTACAGACCGGTTTAAAACATGAACAATAACTAACAAAGCTAGAGTTATGAATTAGATTTCCTATGAAATCTAAGTGCACCACAGAAAATCTCTCTAGAGGTAGAAAAAAAAAAATATTTTATATCCCCCCAAATTTGCTTAAGTTAAATGAGATAAATAACTTTTAAATGTGCTTATTTGTGAATTTTATTATAGAAGCATCCTGGATTATTAAATCATATGTCTAATTTTATAATGACCATATTGACTGAATTAAATACCATTCATGGTTGTAATATCAAGTTTTCTTCTTTGGTGATTTCAAAAGCTGTGTTCCTGGGCATCCTGCTCTGATCATCCCTGCTAGAGAAAGGGTTGGACCATATGATACCCAGGGGTTTTTCTAATCAAACAGCCATTCTTGGATTCTGTGATAAGAGTTTGAAGTTGTAATTACTTATTTATGTACATATTGCTGGTGTGATCCACGAAGCACCTGACAACATTTTATTGTGCATGAGACTACGTGGTTCTTGCTTCCTAAAGATCTTTTAGGTTAGGTGGGTTCCATATGAACATCCCGGTTGCATTTGGCTATATCAGAGACAGCTGCACAGAGTTATAGTTATTATTTTAATTTTTTGTGTGTGTGTGATTGAGGCTGCGGTATTGGAGAAGAAAAACTAAAGAAATGAATACAGGTATTGCCTGTGGAAATTTTCAGCTCTTACAACAGGACATGCACACCTCTCCATGCATGATAATATTCTAAAAAAGTACAAGCTCAGCCATATTTTACAGAAGCCGCTGAAATGACTAGAATTTATTTTTTGGGTGTGAAAGAATGGACTAATGAGGATTGCATGCAGCAATGGTTAATGAAATAGGTCTTACAAATATGGATGTTCAGTGAAGAAACAGCTTTAAAAAAAATCCTAGTACTGCAGAGGAATTTAAATGTGCATATAATGACTAGCTACACAAGCACAAAAGTAGCTGTCACACACTGCATAGTATTCATAAAAGCTCCAACAAGTTGCACAGTATGAGGAATAGTTGCTTCTGGATCAGCGCACAGTCATTTAGTAGTCCTATCAAGCTGACAGTGAGCGTACCAGGCCTGATACACATGACTGCCCAAGAAGAGTGTCTCTGGATGTCAGCCTTGTGTACGTCAATGAAACAAGAGTAGAGCAGAATCAAAACAAGTTAACAAACCAGCAGTGAGCTTGTTTCTGCTGCAATAACAGAACCACAGGCTAACTGAGGCTTTCTTTTTAAAACTTGTAAGGCTATTTCAGTGACCTCAGAATCACTGACCCACAGATGCTGGATACAGTAAGCATGAAAGGTTTTGTTTCCCCTTTGTTCTTTCTTTGTTTTTGAATTTCTAGGTATCTAGCACTCCATCCTGAAGCAACTGAAATACTGGCTGTTGTTCTTCCTCTGCTCTCCTGATAAATCCTTCTTTATTTGCTTGTGTTTGTTAAACATGATTCAAGATCTGCTGTAATGAGCACTGTAGGGTAGTCACTCCTAACCACATTAACCATTTTAATGTTGGTTTTGTTTTTGAAGTCTGGGATTCTCTGAATGGTTTCGGTGTTCTGATGGCTACACTTACGCACTGTCCTTCCTCCTAGTACAGTGCCATTTTGCAGGGCTACTTGCTGAAAGGAATTTCCCCTGAGAAACTGACACTAATGAAGTTAATTTTTCCCATATAATTTATTAAACAAATAATCTCATTTTCAATGTTCACAGCTGTAGGTACACCTGGTGCATGAAACAACTGTGAACAAATGGCTTAATATCACATTCAGCGTGGACTAGCTTTTCAGCATTCTTGATTTATCAGCATTGCAGACAGCCCATAATGATTTCTGCAACAACCACAACGTTGTGAGCATTAAGTTAGGCACTTTAAAGCTATATCAAGCAATGAATTCTATGTGCCACAACGATCCCTAATTCAGTCAATATGTATTCCTAATGTTTTTCTTTCTTAATAATCTGCTTTCTCGCTGCTAACTTTTATAATGCTCACTGTTCTCCCAAAAGCTCATTGCAAAAGTCAGAATTTTAATTATGTAAATACTTGTAAGCTGAGAGTTGAAAGCTCCTCAAAATTGAAGTTTTACAATAAAGACATACATGCATCCTCATCTATATCCTCGTTCACTGTATTTTAGAGAGGATAAATTAATTTTAAAAGTATATGCAGTACCTGTGTAATTTTAATGTTGAAAGAACAGGGGAAAGGCACTGGGCATCTTACTCATATGGAAAGCACTTTTTTTTAAAGATCTATTAGAGAATTTAAGATAAAAAAGGTTCTTATAAGTTCAGACTGATAGACACAATCACAAATACATCTCCACATCTGCTCCATTTTCACAACTGAATTAAGGAACATTTTCCCCCCAATGAGTTTAATTAACTTTAAGAACAAGCTAAATTAGTTTAAAAGGCAATTAAAATGCAAGCGTATAAATTGTAATTAAAACTGCATGCTGTTTATAGATATTTTTTCTAAATATTTAAAGAAGATATTTTCCAAATGAAAAAGCAGAAGTTCTGCAGACAGTGGATAATTCAGTTCACAAAAATGTAAAAAAGACTCTTCTTACACATGTAGAATTATTATTTTTTTAATTAATTTGATCAAAACAGAAATGACAGAATGCTAAGTTAGTGTTCCACTGGAAAATAGTGACAATTTCTTCACAGATGCACTGTTTTGTGCATAAATAGTTCCGCTATTTTATTTTTTTTGACATAATCAAAGTTATTAGGAGATATTATCCATGCTTAACTCAGCTCCCCCGCACTTCACTTCTCACTGAATTTTTTGCGGTCAGCTTTTCACACTTGGCATTTTTGTTTTTCTTCTATATCCTCCCTCCCTCTTTCCATGTTCATTATCTGGAGTGGATGACTTACTTCACTGACAGTGTCTTCAAAACCGTACATTCAACCCAACAAACATTTTAAAAGCATATTTTTTCTCTTTTTTTTTCCTCTGAGCAATCTAGATGATGTGAATGGAGTACAGATTAGGCCTGTCCTCCAAAATGGCATCACAGTGATCTTCCCTGCTCTACATCTCATGTATGCAAGTCACGCATACTGTGACTACAGGCAAATCACTTCACTTCGCTGTGTCCTTCTTCTCTAATGCCCAAACACCTTTTGGTGCACTGGTGATTGCCCTTCACTGCCATTTATAGTATTCTTAGGAAAATGAAGGTCTTGCCTCAGTGGCACGGGGATCAACATAAAAGATTACAAGTGGCAAACATTATTGTGAGGCTAAGTCTATATCTGATAGAGCATGAATAATTGCACGAATATCCATGGTAAAAATAAGGCACACCCAGAATTTATGAACATTTTCCTCAGATATCAGATAATTTGAGGGACTGACATTGAGTAAATAATGGTGATCACATACTACTGCAAAGTAAATTGTTATTTGTTCCCTTAGTCCTAAATTTTAATCCCATCCAAAACAAAAGGAGAACTCCTATTTTTTTTTGTTGTTGTTGTTGGTAAGATTAAAATATCATAAAAAGGATTTAGGGTTTCATGCGTTGTACTGCAAATATTGCCCAAAGAAATGAACCATATATGTAAGAAAGACTGTATAAAAATATTAGATTTTAAAATCTGGAATTAACAAGAACTATTGTGAATAAATGAAGTCTGATTTTGGTTTTGATTTTGTTTTCATGCCTTGAAATAGAAAATGTGGTTAAGGTGTTTCACCTAAACCTCGAGAAACTCATGAAGTAGACTTCTGACTACAATAGGTTATATTCAGCAAAACCCATCTTGATGCTAGAATGCATTTTCTAACGAAAATCAGAAATTCAAAATGTGAAAGTAAACTTAAAATATGTATCCTCGTTCCTAGTTTTTACAGCCTCCGGTGACTGACGTTCATGAGAGTGTAGGAGTTCTAAAAGATTTGAGACAGTTTAAAAATCTGTCATTTGTTATCTTTCAAAAAGAAAAATATACCAATATGAAGAGTAAGATAACAGTACAGAAAGGCTTTATAACTGACAATGAAACAAAGCTGCGTATTTCATCAGAGTTATAAATGTTATATTTTAAAAATAAAAATGGATAGAAAATGAATGGCTATTCTTTCCTCAAATTGGCAAATTTGAAGATGTTAGCCTTGTGTCTAACTCAGGAGAAGAATTCTTGTTTGTGCTATATAATAAGAAAAAAAAGTAAAGCATTGAGTTGGAAATACGGCTCCTGTGAATTGTTGGATATGAACCCTTATTCAGAATAGGGATACTTCATGAGAAGTATATGAATTTCCATTTCAATCCAACAGCCTGTTTCCGTTTATAAAATAACATAAGTGCACTAGAAATCTGGTTCAAAGAAATACAAAAGATAAACTGATAGTGACTGGACTCTGACTCAGCTCTCTTTTCCATATTGGGAAGCTCTTCACTGGAAAGTTTTCTGAATATGGTCCATCTTTGAATGAGTACAGCCAATCACTCAGAGCACACACACAGACATGAATGAAAATTCTTAATTGCATTAGCTTGTTGACAAGTAACAGGACATGTAAAGAGAATCAAGCATGTCTCATCTGCCATACCCTAGGGAAGGCCCAATGTAGATTCAAGAAATAATGAGGCAATTATTTATGCCATGACAAAAGAGCAAAGAGATCATTTGTTTTAGGGAAACCTAGTTGTTACTATTGGGACAGAATGATATTGCTGCTTAATATCCAAATTCTTGGTTCACTGTAAATATGGACAGAAAAACTGACGGTAGAGTATTGCTGTTTTATGAAACATCAGATACTGGATATTCTCCAGAATAGTAGAAAATCATCTATAAAAGTTTTACTTCAAAAAATGCATCTCACAGAATTAATTACAATAGTTAACAATAAGATATTGCTTTTTATCATTAGTTCTTAGATTTTGAATTAGTATCCTCTCAGTTTCATATCAGGAAGTGTACTACATTTGAAATGAATTATTTTATTTTGTTATAATTATTATTTTAGCTATGTCAAACAGATGCTTTTTTATATTAAGGCCAAGTTTTGAAATTTAAGAAATTTAAAAATGAAAGTGAAAATGAGTTGAATCATTTTTAAGAATCTCAAAAGTTGACAAATTTCAGACAGCTTCACATGTACTTTCTTTCATCAATTAATTTATTGGATTATAAGAAACCTGTCTTAAGTTAATCAGTTCATTGAAGCCCAAACTGGAAACTGAGAATAAACTACTGAATTCTATTTCCAAGAGGGTGAAAATGTCAAATGTTCCAAAGTTGTAGTCATCAGAATCACTTTGCTTATGGATTGATTTTTTTTTTTTTTGAAAGACTTTTTTTCACAGTGATCTTGTAATTGTGAAAATAAAAATGTCCTCTTGACCTTCATCTGACAAACTGAAAGTTTTGACAAGGACCTCAGAAAAGTGACATGAGAGCACCTCTATAATAATAAGCGTGTATCCATTCATAAATGAGAGAATACCTTCATTTATTCAGAACCTTATTTAGAATCTCATTATCTTCTTCTAGCCTTTGATAATAGGGTCATGAGTTTCTAGAATACACATTGAGTTTTAAAGTAAAATGCAAATTACCAGTGTGCTTTCTTCCACCATTTATGTGAACTTTATTCCTATGAGTACACTATAGCTTCTTAATGACTACTATTCAATGTCCATGAAAGTTTTCAATCTCTATGAGCATAAAAAGTTGAGTCAAAAGCCTAAATGAAAGTCATTTAGTGGAAAAACTCCCATTGACTCCTGTGAATCTCAGGAGTGTGATCTTAAATCACTGCATTTATGTATTAAATTTGCTGTTTACATACCGAAAAAAGGCTCAGTGCAGTTAAAGGCAAATTTGCTTACTATTGTGATGCTTTATGTTGAATTAAAACCTTAGATGTCTGCTATATGTAAGAATTCCTTTATCCGTTGCAAAGTATTAATTTAACAAGTTAAATAGTTTTGTAAAAATGAAAATAAATTTGTGTTTAATTGAGAAACTTTGAACTCAGTAAGATCTAAAGAATAGTTTATGTGCCCAGAAACCTGTCTGTTTTTTTCCAGCTGCGTCAGTTGGGGTGATAAGAAATACTATCTCTGAAGGCTTATATGAAGTGCAGCCAGAATGTCATATAGTGGAAAACTAGAAATCTCCATCTATTTAATTCTTTGAAGAGTAGATTACTTGCCCTCTTCATGCACACAGAGAAGATTTTCTTTTTTTACAGTAAACAGTTCAGTAATCATGTCAGGATCCAGCAGCTGGAAGCTGAAACCAGACGGATTCAGATTAGAAATAAGACATCTTTTCTTAAGAGTTAAGAGAAATTGCAGCAGCTTCCAAAGTGAGATAGGTATTTAAGATAGATGGGATATATCACAGTCTCTCTCTCTCCTTTGGCTTTTGAAAATCACCAGATAAGCAGACTAGATGTCTAAGTTTTAAATGGATAAATCTGAGTGAGTATGTATTAAACTGACATAATATTCTGTGTGTTTCTTTATTATATGCAGTTACATCTAATGGTGGTTTAGCTGTAGTACTTAGGAAAATTGCTCTGGAATATTTCAATGCTTTTAATAACTGAAACAAGTTTTGGAATAATTGGATGTCCAAAAGTACATAACTACATTTGTGTAATGAAATGCATTCACTTAGATATGGGGATTATAGTCTTCTATGATTTTTTAACCACTCTATAACTTACATTTAAAACACAGCAGACCAGATCTGCTAAATCAAATCATCCGAATAGTATTTGCATGACTGATTTTCAAGGGCATAAAATTGACAAAAAAGGGAGTAAAGGGAGCATCAGTTATGCATTTAGTACAGATTTGCTAGCAATAATGATGACCACACTACTTTCAGAACATGTACCACAGAGAGACAGTTGATACCTAAGAAATACATCTTATCATGATGCTGTTTTATTGTTCTTTTGTGTGTGCATGTTTCTGTTAATATCTCTTTTTCAGGGCATGAGGATGGAGGTATGTTACTTAGGCTAAATAAATATATGAGCATGGACACTCTCATGAGTAAGCCTGGGAACAAATTATCACAGTGTTTGGATGACTTCTGGTATGTATCAACACCTAGAAAGTTCCCTGTTTGGATCCTCAGAGTGCAAGTGCATACACATACATAAGCTCTGTAGTTCTTTGCATAGATGACTCAAACTACCCACATATTTAAAAAGCATTTTAATCTCAGTTGAATACTTAATGTCTTTCACTTTAGGCAGTCACTGGCTACAAAAACTCTCAGCAGAGATTTCTTAGCTACAAAATTAAAAATCATACTTCTCACTTTTTGCCCACTTGAAGACTTTTGCATCATGGGTCAAATTTATCCCAGCATTATAACTTAGTGGCCAGAAAAAAATGCCTTAGGAAATGGAAAATATGTGTTTGAGATTCTCTAAGTGTAAGAGAATTGAACCTAATTTTGAAGTCACTGTAACACTTCCTGGGATAATTAATCATTTAGCTATCTGTTAGGCATAACAAAAACCTCACCAATGCTAGACTGCCAGGGGAGTGAGATCTGCTCATGGAAAAATCTGTAAAAAATTCCAAGTGAATAGAGACACCTGACATTCGTATGGCCAGATACACACTGAGGTAGAAATTTGAGGGAATTAAATTTAGATATCTTAAGTGAAATTCACCTACACCTAATGTATGTATCTGAGATTATTCTGGTTAAAGTTATCTAAAATATGATTATAGTTTATAGAAAAAACTGTTTCAAAATTGTTAGCAATTTGTATCCTATTAAACAAACAAACAAACAAAAAAAGCCCATCTGAATGCAGCTGACTTTTCACAGACCTCAGCACTTCTAAGGCATCTGATTTAGATGAAGGCATCATAATATTTTACCTTGTCAAGTTCTCTTGTTTTACTAAATTGGGAGATGCTGTTCCCTGTAGAGGAGCACAACAACTTGCAAAGAATCTAGATACATTGGAGCACTGAATAATGTGCAATGGCACAAAATTCAAGAAATGATAATGCTGGATAGTGCACCTGGGGCAGAGTAATGCTGGACATAGGTATAGATTAGAAGACAGATGACTAGGAAGCAACTGAATGGAAAGATTATATAATTAAAGTATGGTTTGGGTTGAAAGGGACCTTAAAGCCCATCTAATTTCCTCCCACCAAATCAAGTTGCCCAGGGTCCCATCCATCCTGGCCATGAACACCTGCAGGGATGGGGCATCCACAGCTTCTCTGAGTAGCAATGCCAGTGCCTCACTGAGCTCTTCATGAAAAATTTCCCCCTGACACCTAATTTAATTTCCTCTCTTTTAGCTTAAAGTCGTCTCCCAATGTTCAGTCATGTGATGGAGATTCAGGGTGCTGGTCAACATGAGCAAGCAGTGTTCACTGGCAGCCAGAAGGGAAAACTGTATTTTGGGGCATTTGGTTTAGGGGGCAATATTGGTGATAGGTGGATGCCTGGGCTAGATGTTCTTGGGGATCTTTTCCAACCATAATAATTCTATGACTCTATGAATCTATGGTTCTGTGAGCACATGGGTATGGCAGAACGCTATGCCTGGGAGGGTTCGGATTGGACATTAGAAAGAAATGGTTGTCAAACACTGTGACAGGCTTATTAGTGGGAGACTGATGCCTCATACCTGTTAGTATTGAAGAGGCATTTGGATAATGCCTTCATTAATATTCTTTAAGTTGTTTAGCCTTGAATTATTGGTCAAGCAGTTGGATTGAACTTTCCTATCCTATCCTATCCTATCCTATCCTATCCTATCCTATCCTATC
>JAPSGF010000006.1:28504223-28627379 GCA_035772895.1 Perdix hodgsoniae
ATCCTATCCTATCCTATCCTATCCTATCCTATCCTATCCTATCCTATATCCTATCCTCCTATCTTATCGTCATGGCTTTGCAATTTTTGGTTTTTGGTATTCCACATCATAACATCATGTTGTGCACTTGGTATTAATGCATCAATTCCGAGTACCTGTCCTTGTATATGGAGGAAGTCATGGGATCTGGTTCTTCCTGGTTGGGTGCTCGCTTACTGCCTTGCAGTGGGTGTTGGAAGGTGCTTTCCTAGACGTACCAAGCTTTTCAGGTTTGAATTCAGTCTCAAGAACTCTCTCTCTCTCTCCTATTTTAGAGATTTATTAGTCTCAGTTTCAATTAGATTGTATTATATTGTGTTATCTTGCATTCCAATCTCATAGTTAGTAAAATAAGTTTTCCTCCATAGATCATTGCTGCTGTATTTTTTTTCTTCCTTGAGCCCAGCTCTCAACTCCCTATCCCTTTTCCCTTTTCCTTCCAATTTTATGTGGCTGGGGGGGGGGGAAGGGGGTGGAAGTGGAAGAGAGGGGGGCTTTTCTATTTTACCCCATCTTTGAATAAATTCTTATTCATTTAAAAATGGAAATAACTGGAAGCTAATTGTTCACTTTTAATATTTATGCTTGTGATATTAAGAAAAAAAAACTGCACTCATTACAAGCAACAATATATGCTAAAAGAAATCTTCAAAGCCTTCTAGTATGCTAAAAGCACTTTGTATTTTAGTCATTATTTTATCCAGCCACTATAACACTGTATGGGTGATGCATGATTTTTAATGAATTTTATTATTGTATGACCATGTAAATAAACTTTACATTTACACTGAAGGCCAAATTATCAAAGCTTTATTGCACTTGGAAGACTCCTTCCAGTAGATTCCTATAATCTCTGTGGTATGGACATGAAATAGATAGGGGGATGCTTCTATATCATCAAACGACAGTCACTTAATGAAATAACAAGCCAGTTCCTTCTGTAGTAATTTTGAAGGTAGTACTGTCTGCAGCTTTTCATTGCTTTAAAAATACTTTTCCTATGTAAAGTATTCATAGATATGAAAACAATATACTCACATGGAAAAAAATGCATATTTTTTTTCTAGAACAGAAAATATTTTATGAAAATATAATAGAAGAGGCTTTCAAGGGCACAAATCACAGGGAAGACCAAGATGTAACTACACACCTATAGAAAAGTTTACCATGAGAAAAAAAGGGCTTTCATTTTGTTTTTTGTTCATTTTTTTTTCTCTGAAAAATGAAAATGACAAGATCGAATTATGAAGTATAATATGCACAATCAAGTATGAGGAAATATCAACTCATGAATCATTAACAGCCTCAGTCTCATGAACAGAGCATTATCAGCTCTCTGAGTCTGACCAAAACAATTGTCAGCTGCCATGCTTTCTCAACTAGACAATTAAAAATTGCATGTTGTGCAAAGTGAAAATATGGAATCAAACTCAGCAGTCCTTTTGCCTGTGAAAGCGTAGTCTCCTGCAGGGAACATGCAAGAAGATGAACATTAATAATCAGGGGAAGGTCTGGCGAGATATCTGGGTGTGACCATGAGGACATCTGGGTTCTGTCTGTGTATGATCATGGTTATTATGGGTAAATCCTGCTCTGCTGGTGAGATAAGGGTGAAAGGATTGGAGTAGAGGTAACATCTGCCTTGAACACATCCCAGCTTGAAGAAAATAAAAGAAGAAGGGCTGGGAGGCAGATGGGGTGTGTTTTACTGCTGCTTAAAAGAGAAAAAGTGTTAATGTTGGGAAAATGTGCATTGGGGTCTTTGTTACCTGTGCAGCTCAGTAGAACAGATGAGCGTGCCCTCTTGCTGGCAAACCACACTCCTTTGTGGATGTGTTTTATGATCTAATGCAGTTACAGTTACACTCCTACTGTATTATCTTGCAAAGATTGTCTTCCAGATGCTAGGGGAAAAATGTTGTCTCTGCTGCTTAATCCCCTAAAATATCACAGCACATCACCACACAGGATCTAGCCCTTTACCTTACCATGTTCAAGTTCATCCATCTGTGAAATTAGTATAATAGCATTGTTCTGCCTTGCAGAGATACTGTGTGTTTGCCTGTTTTTAAACTGATGCTCCAGGCATCTTTTAAAATGCTTTGTGTTACAAAAGTGCTTTGTGGGTCTTGGGCAAAACTCCATGTTAACTTTGAGTAGCAAAGACAGTACATTTCTGCACTGTGCTATAGTACAGAAGAGTGATATGGCATGAGGGCAGGGCAATGGACTTAGGGAGACTTCTTTCAGCTGCTGCAATAGATCACAGTCACACTGATGCTCTTATCTCCTGTGTTGTACAGAAACATGAGTCTTCCGAGAGATCAGAGCGTTTTGCAAACTTTCCCTCCTCTTGCTGAAAACTCCTTGAAGATGGCTATCGAACAGCTGAACATTTAATGGAATTCAAGTTTTCTAGCTGCCATAACTGCATGAGAGCATGTAAAAAAAAAAAACAAAAAAAAACAAAAAAAAACACTCTCATCAAGAAAGCCCAGCATCAACACAAAGAACATTCTTTGCAACTTAGAAAATAAGCTGGAACCAATGTGTTATGTTATGGATTGACTCTCTGTATGAGTCAGCCCCATTTCCTGATAAGTGTTTTAAATTACAAACATTCAATTACATTGGAAGTTATTTAGGACAGAATGAATGTTTATAGCTCTGATGGTTTACTGCAGTGAGACATTTGTTTAGGAGCTTTTGGAAGATGAATAATGATAACAATAACATATGTAAATCAGAAAATGCATTTGTTCATTTGTATTCTTAGATCTCTAATCACTGCCTCTCAAGAGTTTCTCACTCCTGTTTTTTACCTAATGTAACCACATTCCTCAGAAAAGCTACCTGCTCTGAAAGCTACTTTCTTGAAAAGCAAGTTGCCTAAGTCAGGACTGAGACAGAAAAAGAGGGAGAGAAAGCCCCATCCAGAAGAAAAGGCAAGAGAAAGCAGGAGGAAAAGCCCAGCTATTCCTTTAGGCTATTCATGTAAAACTGTCCATTTAAGTACTGCAAAAATGAGTCTATTGTTTTTAGAATACTGTTTCTGCTGTTTTCAAGGTATTTACAAAGAACCACAGAATCACAGAATGGCCAAGGTTGGAAGGGACCTCAAAGATCATGAAACCATCCACCCTGCGACATGCAAGGCCACCAACCTCCCCATTTAATGCTAGACCAGGCTGCCCAGGGCCTCATCCAGTCTGGCCCTGAACACCTCCAGGGATGGACCGGGGCATCCACAACCTCTTTGGGTGGCCTGTTCCAGCACCTCACCACTCTCTCTGTAAAGAACTTCCCCCTGACATCCAACCTAAATCTTCTCTCCCTTAACTTAAAATCATTACCCCTTGTCCTGCAGTTATCTACCCTCTAAAAGAGTTGATTCCCCTCCTGTTTGTAGGCTTCCTTTAGGTACTGAAAGGCTGCAGTGAGGTCACCCTGCAGCCTTCTTTTCTCCAGACTGAACAAGCCCAGCTCCCTCTGCCTGTCTTCATAGGGGAGGTGCTCCAGTCCCCTGATCATCTTTGTGGCTCTCCTCTGGACCCTCTCAAACAGCTGTCTTTCTTGTACTGGGAACTCCAGACCTGAGCACAGTACTCCAAACGGGGCCTCACAAGAGCAGAGTAGAGGAGGACAATCACCTCCCTGTTCCTGCTGGCCACCTTTCTTCTGATGGAAAGGTATTTACCTATGTAAGCATTATTTTTATCTGCTTGGTGTTACTTAATGAGTTGGTAACAGTGATTTCCTTGCTGGCTTATTTCTGTAAGAACTACTTCTGGGCTTCATCATCAGGAGAACTCCATCTTGATAATCACTGAGAAGTCATATGTCTGTTTCCTCCTTGTAAAAATGTACGGTGTTAAAACAAAACAAAACAAAACAAAACAAAACAACTTTTTTTTTTTCTAAATATAATGCTATTACAGAACAAATTCTACCTGTTTTTCATCTAGTTCTAAAAGCCATTTTACATTTTCAGACTTCTTTTTTTTATGGTAAGAAGCAGAAGCTAATCTCTCACTAAATAAAAATTGATCCTTGCCTATCAGGACTCCTAAAGCTAGGTGTGTTGGAATAATAAAGTAAATGTTGAGCCTCATGAGCATCAAGAGCATCATATCATTAAACTCGTGTTAGCTCGGAGCTTGAGGTACTATTTCAAGGGAACCCAAAACTGTAAATACTAAGTTCTGCTCATGAAAACAATGAAAAAAAATGTTTAATTATTTCTCATTAGGAGGAAATTAGAGACACAAGCATTTTCCTAGAAAGTATTGTTGAAAGGTTTTGGATGCTTTAACTAATAGGTATATGCTATCATAGCCATTTAACTCTCTCTAAAAACATGACCATGTGATTTTTTTTAAGTGGAACTCCTATGATACTGATAGTTTATATTTGGATTCCCCGTCAAATCATAATTTTCCATTTAATTCTAATCACTATTCTAGACTGTAAGCTAGCCCTTAACTTGGATACTCAATTCAATCAATACCCATGGCATCCAGCTTTAAATCAGTTAAAATAAATGCATGCCTAATTTCTGAGCCTTTTTTCCTCTTTACATTGCAGATTTATTTATTTTTATTCTTTAATATCAAATTAGGAAACAAATAATACAATCTCCAATTGCCTTTTCAGTTTGCTTGTCAAAGGGCGTTTTTTGGTTGTTTTGTTGTTGTTGTTGTTTGTTTTTGGATGACTCGTTAAATTAGTGACAAGCTTCAAATACAATTCACAGCAGATGTTACCTGCAGCACACAGGTATTCTAATATTATGTACAGATAGATACTAAAGGAAGAAAAAGAAAAGTAATACATGTAGTTGCAGCAATTTTAGCTGTTAAACTACCTAATAATTGTTCTTTCAGTGCACTATCATGTGAATTTCCTGTTCCTCACTGAAAGTTGGTTCACTTCTTCTTCCAGCTTTTAGAAGCTGATGTTTGTCTTTCAAAGCAGATCTTAAGAACTAGTGGTAAAGAGGAACTGATAAAAAATATAGCAAAAACACAACAAAACAAAAAAACAAACAAAACCCCAAAACAACAACAACAACAAACAAAAAACATTTTCTTAATCTCATCTGGCCATTCTGTATTCTTTAATTAAAATATTTGTTTATTACAAATATTTGTTATGACTCCATGAAATGACAAGTATGTAATTCTCTCCACCTGAGATTTCTGGAAATGCAATTTTTCCCTTTATACATGGAAACATTTGTTAGACTTGTGACAAAAATAAATGTCATAAAAAATGCTTAATGTAAGAAAAAAATGGCACCCTATGCCTACATTATATCCCTTTTCTAAAAATTGTTACTGTCCACCTACTTTCAGCTTCTCCAGGTCCTTCAATGAGCTCCTGTTTCTTGCACTGCATCTAAACTTACTATGAAGTAAGGCAGTATTGTCACCAACAACTGAGTCACAGGGCTGGAAGTGCAGTAGCAATGGCTCCTGAGCTGCCAAAACACTGAGCATTTAGGCATCCTCCTTCCAGGGTGGATTCCATAGTACTTTCTGTATATGGTACATAGAGACAGGCAGTGAGAACTCCATTTGTAGTAATGTTGTGTTAGATGACAACCTACCTAAAGCAGATGAGACAAAACTCTGAACAGAATTTGCAACATAAACCTTCAGTGTTGCTGATTTTTAGACTGCTATCCAGACTGAATGAAGGGATTCACTGGAAATTAACATTTCATGGGTGGAATAAATCTCACCTAACTTTGGACATCTTGGCATGTGTTTACAAAATCTTTCATTCACTCAGGGCTTATCACAGTATCACAGAATCACCAAGGTTGGAAAAGACCTACAAAATCATCCAGTTCAACCATCCACCTATCACCAATAGTACTCACTAAACCATGTCCCTCAACACAATGTCTAAACGTTCCTTGAACACCTCCAGGGTCAGTGACTCCACCACCTCCCTGTGCAGCCCATTCCAGTGCCTGACCACTCTTTCAGAGAAGTAGTATTTCCTAATGTCCAGTCTGAATCTCCCCTCACGCAGCTTGAAGCCATTACTCTAGTGCTATCACTGGTTACACGAGATAAGAGGCTATTTTATTTTATTCACAATCACACAGGAAACTTGTGGTTCAATATTATATCCAGGCTTTCTGAATCCCATAGGAGTGTCTTGACACATGGGCCAATCCAGACTTATCTTTAGTATACATAATTCTTCCACAAGTCTTCCTGCTGCCATCTCACAGGACTCAGTCCTTTCTACAGAGCGACCATGTGAACTATTAACATTAAGCAGCAAGACCCATTTTTCTCCTGCATGTCCTGCCCTATCTCCAGATGTCTTTTATCTCCATTGTGCAACCACTGAGTTTTACATTCTCTCAAGTCTTCTTGTCTATCCCACTTGAGCTGTTGCTGTTTTTAGCAATTCTTCACCTAAATTTCCCTTCTTTTTCTTCCTCCTCTCTTGCAACTGTGACTGTTGAGTTTCTACCTGCATCTTAGACTTCACATTCTGGAAACAGAATTTGGGTAGAAGAAATCAGAGTTCTATATTTTATGCAGTTTGTCATATATCACCGATCTTTATCCAAAAACAGAAGCTTCTCTCTTTCCTTGACTATACAACACATACTTTTTAGCTTAGGACAGTAAGGACAGGACAGATGAAATACTGAATTAGGTTTGAAACTTTATATCACAAATAAACCCAGATAGATAGATAATAAAGCCTGAACATGCTGAAAACAGATGTATCTCCTTCAAAGATAAAACAAAACAAAACAACTGTGGTTTTCATCTCAAACAGGTGTATATGTGTCTTCAAATAAGTGAACAACAGCCAGCGCATATATCTTCTTTGTTACACACAGAAGGATATTTTGCAGTTCTATATTTTCACTCATAGGTGGCGATAGAAAATTGATCAATTATTTACCATTCTTTAGCTGAAAGATGCTCCATGGAGACTAGACAAATCATAACAAACTTATCCAGACATTTAAAGTGATGGATTTTTCTTGTTTTGTGTACAAGGGCATTTGTAGAAGGTCATTTTAAATTGTGTCTGCACATCAAACATACCCATGTGTACTTCTCCAGGCAAGTATGTAGAAGAAGCTCAGCCTCTGATCTCCTCTGTTTTCCGTTTTGTTCCTTCATTCTTTCGATCCTTCATTCCTTTCTTCCATTCCTCCTTCCTATATTCTTTCTTTCTTCTTTCTTTTTTTCCCTTCCTCCTTCTTTTCTTTCTTCCCAACATACTTCCCTCTCTCCTTCCCCTATTAAAAGAAAAGAACACTTCATTTAAATACTTTGTCTCTATTGTCTTGCAAATGAAATGGAACCAAAGGAGCTCTCAGTCTGTATGTGTATGTGCATGTGCTCACAAATCCTAATAGCTTTTTACCTTACTCCTTCTACCACACGGATCAAAAGACACAAATTATTGTTGCCAGTAACAATCCCAATATGCTCACTTTTCCTATTCACAGCTGTCAGAATGATGTAATAAAAAGTAAACCGCACTTTATGGTAAATGCCTCAGGGTAGATGTAGCTCACATATACCATTACACTATCTCTTTGCTTTGTTCCTCAAAATCAATGCCTTAATCTTGCAATATCTGTATATTAGCTTCAGATCAGAAAATAAATGGTAAAAATAATACCTTAAAACAACATTCCATAACTTTGCCTGTTCTTTATTTGTTATTTTCTTTCTTTTTTTTTTTTTTTTTCCCCTAACAAATAATCATACTCTAGTGCATTCATACTGCTTAAATTAGAGCATTTCAGTTAGGCAAGAAATAGGAACCAAACATCCTTACAGTCTACATTTTATTTGGTGATTGAACTTGCTCCCTGGAAAAACAATGTAGCCTACAGAGAAAAAAAGGGAAACTAAAAGGATTTATTCTGAAATACACACATTCATCATTTGAGAATATTATTAGGATAGTCATCATAGATGAAGATACACAGATTCATCCGAACAATCTTTTCACATTTAACTGAGGCATGCATGTTAGGGCAGTAACTGTACTTCTCTCCTACAGTCAATATAGGTTTTAGGACTGCAAGTCAGATCTGAGTTGTACTAATTCAAGACTCCAACAGTTAGATATGTCTAAATAAAGCCATGATACATCAAGATTTATGTTCCACAAGCATAGACTTGTAATAAGCAAAGCATCTTTCATAAATTTGGACTGTTCTTTTTCCTACATTAATTTAAAGACCTGATCGTCAGGCTGCTAAACCAGAACAAATCTGACAGACATGTTACTCTGGCATCATATTTCCCACTGCGAACAATGTAGAAAGATTTATAATGAAGACAGCCTAATAGATTCATTTAAAATGATGAAGAAAATTATCTTTCTGGCTTCACTTTGCTCTGAAGACTGAGTTGGCCTTAATATTTTTGTCCTCAAATGTACAATAAAGATGATATGTGAAAGGCTTTCTGGTTTTATTTGTTGCTGTTGTTGCTTGTTTGCTTTGATTGCTAGTGCTTTGTTTTCTTTTGTTTTGCTTTGTTTTCCTTTCTTCCTGGGAAGAAAAAAAAAAAAGCAAAAAAAGAGTGATTCCATTTGCAAATCATGAACAAGATGACAAGAAGACAAGAAGTGTCTCCTGGAAACAAAATATTCCAGATTCCAGCAAGGGCCTTAGTGGCCATGATTTGCCCAGTCCAGCTGTTCTTTGGTCCTCAACTAGTTCTCAGACCGATTTTCAGGCAGCTTCTTTTTTGTGGCTACTTCTATTTGTGATGCATTTACTTTTCCAAGAGCTCATGGGAAAATTATTTGCATGCATCTTGGTGCAGAGAGCACCAGCTCCAAGATAAAACAAAACTTTGCTAGAAATCAGACAATACACAAATGCCTACCTACAACAAAACATGCATAAACTGTGCTCTCTCTGGAGCTCATCAGCACAGTCCAGCTGCTTTTTGTTTACAGCTAGGGCAATGTTTTCCCTTACTGGAATAAGTATGACCAGTCTTTTGCAACAAACATGAGAATTCCCAAGAGCAGTTTCAACAAATATTTAGAAAGTTATGACATGACAGAGTAAAGCTAGAGCTAAGTAATGAATCTGAAGTTGGATTTCATCTTCTCTCTTAAGTTCAAGACTGATGTTTTGATTTCTTGTTTTGGTGAATCTCCAGCAAAAGCAATGCTATTCTGATGATGGAGCTGAGAAAATAATTAGCAATAGCTTTTACTCCATTATCATATTAATATTGCAAACCTCTGAATGAACAAATAGGCGAACTCATTATTTGAATATTAATATTTTTCTTTAACAAATATGTTTTATTTGCATTTTGCCAAAAAAAGGGAATGTTGAATATTAATGCTGTATACATGTTCTATAACTTTAGCCATGCTAATCACAAAATATAACAAGATGGAGAAGAAAAGGCTGAAAAAAAAAAGTACGAAGTTAGTATGAAATTAATTCAGTACAGAAGAAAGTTTAAAGACAGTTTCCTTCTCCCTACTCCACCTGAACTTTTCTTCTTTTTCCTTTTGCTGTTCTTCATTGTTTCACCTTAAAAACGTGAGAAAATTTATTAGGAAAAGTTCGTATTTCTCAAAAGTTTTATAATGTTTTCATAAGTACATGGGGGAACTAACATTTTTAAATAACAAGTGAAAAAAAAAACAACATAACAATGCTGTTATCAAAAAAAATGTAAATTCATGTCTGCAAATTATCACCTTGTAAAGAAATATCATCTAATTTTTACACTGATTGGGTTCAAACCACAGGTACATCTGAGCAAACCAAATATGTAAGAGTCAAAAAGATGTACAAATTTAAAATTGCCTTCAGCTATGGCCTAATATTGGGGCGGTTGTTTGAGAGCATCTTAATTTTTTTAGTTCTGAAAGAAATCACTTCTACTTTTTTAAATGAGTTGATTTTACATTGATGTTAGATTCACTCTCACTTCTGTATTTGTTAAAGTGTTAAAGGAACAGCAAAAAACGTGCCCTCCAAGGAGTGCCAGAAGCATCTTTCCCTGTTTTGCGACTCTCTTTTGGAGAATTTAAATCTTTCATCAACTGCTGTTTTTTTTTTTGTTGCTGTTCTTGTTTGTTGTTTTTTTTCTCCCCACATCAGTTTTGCAGTTTCTCAGTTTTCATCTCAAAGGAGCTAAGATTCTTGGCCTTCTGGGATGTAAGGGAAAATTTGGAAAATGTGAGTTACTATGTCCTCAACAATAATAAAATTATAGAATCATAGAATGTTCCAAGCTGGAAAGGCACACAAGGATCCTAAATGTCTAATTTTGGGCTCAACACATCACTACCAACTTGAACAACACAGATGAATAATTAAAATGTCCCATACCGTTTAGGCCACATTTTTAATCTTTACAAAATGACTGAACACCTAGCTCTGCAATACAGAATATGTAAACTCCCATAGGCTATGAACAGGCACTTGTGAAGGTTAAGTCATTAATATAATTAAGTCTAGCATTCATTTAAATGACAACCCTTTAATGCAATTTGGATAATATGTATTATTTTCTGTTAAGATAAAGGGTAAAAACTAAAGAGCTCTCCCAAAGATATGCTTCACTCATGTCCAATTAGAATACATCTTCTCAAGGAAAGATTTCTTGTTTCCCTGAAATAAGTCCAGAGTTAACACTTGGATATTTGTTCTTTTGATCTTCTAACTATTCTATGTTCTATCTATTTTAATCTTATGATGTATTCTCAGATTTCTAGATTTTCTGCTTGACTTTCAGAAGATAAATCCACGTAGCCAAAAATCTAAATGCTCTAATACACAAATTGTCCAAAATAAAAAGAATCCAAGAAAACAATTTATGTAAATGCTTAAATGTAAAGTTGGCTTTGTGTACATTGCAGACTGAATTACCAGATCACAATTAATTTCAGAGGCTATAGATCTTCTAAAGAATCAGCTCTGCACAAGATGTAGAAACCTCACATTTTTATGAATTAAATCCATTGAAGCTTATTGGATTTCAAAATCTCCAACAGGATTCACTGTTTAATTTAATCTGACAGAAGTCAGTAGAAAAATTCTGAGAGGAGCTTTTAAACCAGACATGAGAACTTTTCCCTTATTCAGAGAGAAATAGATTTTACAAACACCTTGCATGCACCTCACATTCGCACACTGTAAAATGACTGTGAGTCATGCAAAATGAAATCTCAAGCTGTGTATAGTCCAGAAGATATAGATTCTTTGCTTCTGATTTAGGAATTGATCAATGATAGACTGAATTTGTCATGGAGCATTAAAGCAAAGGCTCCTATGATGGGAGGGAGGCTGAAATTATGGAGCTACCTTATGATTTCTGTCTTCTTTTTCCTTTGGTAAGACATTTATCAAAACAGAAAACTCTTCAGGGTAGAGATTTCACCTTTTAAAATGTATTGGCCTTTCCAAACTGAGTAAAAATGTACAAATTTTGAAAGTGATATAGCAGCTTCCATAACTAGTAAAGCTGAAGGGATCTGTGAGTGTTAAGCATTTCTTTTTTTACATCTTTGCTTCCATGCAAATTTCTACAGTGTAAGTACTTGCTGAAGCACCCAGAGGGAGACTTTCAGAAGCATTCTTATTTTATGTGTGAACACAGTACGATCACAGAAGTCAGTAAAATCTGTGCTTCTAATTTTCTGATTGACTTACATTGAGACAAAACCATAATTAAATATATAAATTTGTAAATTTGAAAGTAACGTACTTAGTTTAACTTATTTTAATTAAAAAAAAAAAAAAGGTGATGATTAGCTCTGGTTAATGTAGAGAAGGAAAGAAGGCGGCTTCTAAAAATGATGTGGCAAAGCCACAGGAAAAAAAAAAGAAGAGGTACACAGCTTTAGCAAGAAGTCAACGGGTGGCAGAGTGGATAATCATGATAAACTGTAGCTAGCATAAGGAAAGCAGAAAACAGAGATGCCAGTTAGAGGTGTCACAATCAGAGATGAGCAAATGCAAATCTCATCATCATTTCTGAGTTGCAACAGAGATTTTTCCTTATCACATTCAGTTCTGTCTCCAGTCCTTCATACAACTAATTAAAAGCCATGAATTTAAATACAACATAGTTGGTTTACGCTGCATGGTCAACCACTGCTGTTAAGGCCTCTTTTTACAATTTAACCTAGGGCAAAATGTTAGAATTCATGCCCTCAGCATTGCTGTAGTCAGGGCTATCTTGGGTTGCTGTCATGTCAACATGATAAAAGTGTTACAGATTTGCCTTTAATACTGTAAAAAGCAAATGATTTTTTCTGGAAGGGGTTGCATTCATGTTGGCATTAGGGTGATAAAATTAGTAGGAACTCAGAAAAGTAATCGAGAAAGAAGGTACAGCTTTGGAATAAATAATTAAATAAACAAATAAATAAATGAATTATTTTCCAAGCACTACAGCCTACTGAAGCTCAATATTCAATAAAACTTATTTTCCTAAGCAAAGAAAAGTGCAAGGCCCCAAGCTGAAGAATCATATACACAGTAATGATCAACTCCCAGCCAACCCTGAACTTGTATGGAATTTGCTGCTCCATCTGGATACACATAAGCCTATGGAACCCAATAGGATTCATCCCAGGGTACCCAGAGAGCTGACCAATGTCATAAGACTTCTCCAAATTATTTTTCAATGCTTTTGGGAATCTGGATAAGTCCCAGTTGACTGGAAGATGGCAAAGGTTGCTCCAGTTTTCAAGGAAGGCAAGAAAGAAGACCCCGGTAATCACAGGACTGCCAGTCACACTTCACAGCCAGGTAAAATTATGGAGAAAGTTATGTTGGGAGTAATTGAAAAACATCTGAGAGACAATATGATCTTAGACCACAGCCAACATGGGTTCATGAGGGGAAGGTCCTTTTTAACTAATTCTCTTTTTATGACAAGGTCACCCATCTAGTTGACTGATGAAAGTGGATTCAGCACCTGGAAAGGGGCAACCCCAGCTGTACATGCAGAATGGGGGATGTGGCACTGAAGAGCAGCAATGATGAAAGGGATTTGGGGCTCCCGATTGACAGTAGGTTGAGCATGAGTAACAGTGTGCCCAGGCTACTAGGAAGGCCAGCTGTATCCTGGGCTGCATAAAGCATGGCATTGCTAGCTTGTTGAAGGAAGTGATTGTCCTTCTCTACGCTGCACTGGTGCAGCCTCACCTTGAGTAGAGTGTGCAGTTTTGGGCATCGCAGTTCAAAAATGACATATAGCCATTAGAGAAAATTCAGAAGAGGACTACAATAAGGTGAAGGGTCTGTGTGAGGAGTGGTCTCTTGGTTTTCTTGGCACAGAGCATAGGTGACTGAGGAAAGGTCTCATGGCAGCCTACGACTCCTCACAGAGTGTGGAGGGGCAGCACTGGTGATAGTGACAGGACCTGAGGAATGGCTGTGTTGTGTTTATTCAGGTTGAATAGCATGAAAAGATTCTTCACTGAGAGGGTGATAAGACACTTGAGCTAACTCCCCAGGGCAGTGGTCATGGCACTGAGCTTGCTGGAGTTCAAGAAGCATATGGACAGTGCTCAGTCATACAGTCTGATTGTTGAGAGGACCTGAGTGGAGTCAGGAGTTAGACTCAATGTTCTTTATGGGTCTCTTCCAATTCAGGATATTCTAAAAACTGACACAATATTTTGAAACATAAAGCTTTGTAACATGGAAATAGAGGTAGGTAACTGAAAAGTTTCTGTGATGTATAGAGCTGAGAACGGGGTGGTGTAGAAAGGTGTTGAAGACACCTGGATGAGATAATACTGCAAGCCAATGCATAGTAATATCAGGACAGAATAGCTCTGACACAGATTGTTGAAATGAGGAGAGAGACAGATATTCTGGTGAAATTCAATTTCAGAAGGCTATCTTCTTTTCATTGGGGATCTACTAAGATATTACTTTTTCTCTATACCCTCTTTTAGGAGAACCATGTTTGAGTTGATCTGAACTGAAATACATTTTTTTTTATTGTTTTCTTGTTTACAGTAAAAAAAAAAAAAATCACTTCATCTAGAAACATAGTGTTTTCTTTTTAAAATGAAGGCCTAAATCAGGAGAGGGAGAGTGGGAGAGTATCTGAGTACTCTCCTGCCTTTTGAACACAGAGCATTCTATACTTCTATTTGCTTTCCTTTTTCACTGACCTGATTAAGTCTGTTTGTCCACTGAGGTAAATGGTCCATCCATGCAGTGATGTAGCAGAGTGCTGAAGTCACTGGTTCAAAAATCTCTTGTTGGTTTCCTTTCCTTGTATGACTTTCTTTAACAATGGACCATAGGAAACCAAAAGCAACTAAAGGAAAAAAAAAAAAAATCAACAAAATAAATAACCAAAACCAAACAAGCAGACCTCCATCATACTATTGGTTGGAATTTCACGAGGAATTATATATCACAAGTCCCACGTTAATTAATATTCAATTACTTCATATATAGCAGAATGGTAACAGTGTTGAAAGACCAACAACCCTTGGCAAAAGAATAGTATGTATCAAGAAATTCAATTCATCTGAGGATGATGAAATACTGAGTCTCAAATCCTTTGGGTCAGTAAAAGATGAGAAAGCATTCTGCATTTTACTCTCTCTTCGTTGTTTTAGTGATCAGGAGAGCAGAGAATTGGGAAGCAAGAACAAATGACAACTAGCTACCCTAGAACAAAGGTGAAGGTTATCTCAGGTGTAAAATTATAAGGAAGCTCTACCAGTCCTGCAGTGGCTTGGTCTCCACATCACATGCACAATAAATGGAATAAGTTTCATCCATCCATCTTGGATAAGACTATTAAACCACTAAGAAGATAAAGAAGCATTAATCAAAGAAGCATAAGAATAACAACCAGTGCAAATTATTGACTTGTTTTTTACTTTTTTTTTTTTTTTAATAAATTTTGCAAAGAAAGAGTTGGGATCCTGTTTACTTAGACAATGAAATGAGGAGTGACAATTAGGTATTAAGAGTAGAGGAACATTGCAGTAGTTTTTACAACATGAGAACTCAAGCTTTCTCCATTAATAGATATACAACCTAACCCTGAATTCAAAATTTACAGATTATCTGTTGCTACATCTTCACTGCAGCACTGGGAAGCAGGGCACATGAAATCTGAACATAGTACATATAGGAGTAGAGAAGCGTTACTCCTACACAGCCATCATTTAGCAAAGGGGGAAATTGTCATTTTTTATTTCCCCGAAAAGTTCAAATGGAAGAAATGAGCCTAAGGTAAGACAACTTGTTCAGTTTAATTCAGCTCTTGACAGAGAATGAAGATAAAGTAACTTGGATTTTAAATTGATTTAGAGCCCACTATAAACTCACAGATCCATAAAACCAGTTCTTACTGCCGAGCTTATCCTGGGACACTTCAGCAGTGTTACTCTAAGAAATTTCAATATCTGTATTGATATGATGAGCCACAAAATTTGAATAACAGTTTGTCTCCAAGTGTTTATTCATCTTCTAAGTGTAACAGTTAAAGGAAATGCAGTTAAGTCAGTCATTGGGGTCTAGAACTAAGTTAATTTGCCTATAGTAATGTGTTCATTGCCATTTGAAGTTCTCTTGTGTATTCCAATTGGCTAACAGCTGCATTTGCACTGGGGCTGTCTCATTTGTCCAAATGATGCACATGTTACACATCTCAAATGCTCTAGGATATCTCCGTGTCTGAGAACAGAGACATTTGTATTGCTCCAGTTATCAACTCACCCTAAAGGAGTTATCTAGGGAGGCGTTCAGTTGTTCAAATGTAGAGTCTTGAGTCATTTTAGATTCTGAGAAATATCTTTCTTGGAATCTAGCTGCTGATGGAGAGAAGTGTTATCACCCATAAATCTTATGTTATATATGTCAGTCCTGTAAGAATGCCTTAGGCACTTCAAAAAGCTCCAGATATTTAAGCTTCTGAAAGTTTAAACAGTTGAATTCTACTCTTCATGTCTGGTCAGCTAATTGTTCCCTGGATACAGTCTGTTGACTGTAACTATCAGGAAATTAAAAACTGAAATATGGCTACTTTAATCTTAAATGTGATTCCACTTCAAGTGACTGTACTGTGATTCCAGACGATGCCCTGAGAGATAAATAAGCATGGTTAAAAGCCTGATCTTACCTTGATTTAGCTGGTGCCTCACCACTCCACTCCTGGAACTGAGGCAAAACAAGGGTTCAGAACAATAGTCAAGTCAACAACAGTCAAGTCATCAAGAGGGTCCTGGTGTCATTCAGTCAATCCTGGAAAAGGAACGAGAGAAGTTTCCAGAAATCCAGGAACTGGGACCAATGAATACATGCATATACAAGCCTAGGACAGGCTCTCTTTACACCAAACACCTCTAAAAGTATGTCCCATGCTGGATTTAGGATTGGTGATCTCTCTGTCCCTTTGTTTCTCTCTCCTTTTTTTTTTTTTTTTCTCTTAGAGTTTTGTAATGGTAAAAAGCTTGTTTTGATTTTCCGTGGAACTGTGCAACTTGAGAGGACCCATGCCCAATGCAGGAGGGCCAATGATAGATGTTCCAAAGAAATTTTCCATTAAATTTGATGTTTGTATACAGATATTGTGTGTTATTTCACCTTAATCCATCCCAAAGGGATTTGTGAATGTTAGTCACTCCACTTTCCCCAGAAGTAGAATGTAACGCATCCCTAGGAGTCACTGATGAATCAATAAACTTGTGTGCATTAATCTTGTGCAGAAAAAGACTTTTTTCATTCTCTTTTCCAGAAAAAAATGTTGTTTGTAGCATTGTGAAATTAGTGAAGAATTTAAAATCTTAAGAGTAAGCGTTCATGCAGACCAAAGTGAGATTCTCAGCAACAGGACTGGAAATACTATTGCACTTATTGCATGCCAAAGAAACCTTGTAGCCAAAGTCTCACTGAAGGTCACTCTTGGTGATTGGAAACAAGGCTCTAGTGGTAAAGTATTTATCAGTCCTACACGTTTGCAACTTACCTTAGGGCAAATGTACCTAATAATAAATAAAAACATATGTGAGGGAGATAAATGTGTACTTTCTGTGGAATGACAAGCCGTAAAAGTTTGCTCATCAGACATCTGTGATAAAAAGCTTTTTCAGCTTTTGTGATACCCATAGCATTTAGATATTTAAAGTTTTGAATCAAACTAGTGGACTTGATCCCTCCTGAATCACTGATACTCACATATGAAATATATGATGCATTATCTTCAGATGGATATTGTCTTTGTTCTTTCAAGTATACTCAGAAAGCAGTGAAGAAACTGAATCCATGAACATTTGTATCCAACCGTGGATCAGGGGCAAATTTCCCATTGCAAATGAAGCTGGTAGAGGAACTAGACAAATACTAGTTACATAAGCTTGAAAATAAAAGCCAACATTTTGAATTAAGGTCAGAACTTGGCTCTGGAAGCATTTGCTCTTACTAATATACACATCCTCACTGTAAGAAGACAGTAGACAAAACAATACATTCAGACATTTTGATCTTGTGATACTTGGGCTTCACGTGAGAAATTGGAGCCAACAGATTTACTCTCCTAACATAACAACACTTGCTATAGTTTATCTAAAAATAGATTTGTGAGAGGCATTGCTGTTTTAGGGACTATTTTCAACCTGGATAGTGAGCCTGACCATAGATCATCACAAAGCACTTCACAATAACATCCTAAAATAAAATAAAATAAAATAAAATAAAGTAAAATAAATCCTTAACAATATATTTTTGCAAAAAGTATCTAAAATTTAGTAGTAGAAGAAAAAATGAAATCATAAAAAAAAAAAAGTGTGCTAATGCACATTCTCTATCTTCTCTGTAGGGCATGAGAAGACAAAAGCATTCTAATATCGGCAATAAATAAATTAATTAAAAAAAAAAAAAACAGATAAAGGCATAGATGGAATAGAATAGCACAGATTCTATCCTGTGTTAGAACTGAAATATGAAAGAGATTTGAATTTGAAGGGAAGTTGTGGTCTAAGTTCAAATGAGGAAAGAGAACAGTATTGGAAGAAGGATGCAAGTATATTTCAAAGGGAGCTTTGTGATAACTGGAAGCATAAAAGAATTAAAGAATAAAAGAACCAAATGAAATGACATTCCATTTCTTTTGAGGTTTGTCTATCTCTAGCCTTAGTTACTGTGAAATTCCTTGACAACAGTAATAAAGCATTTACACTGAGAGTCTTGACTTGTGCCCACCTGAAACATTCTTCTTCTATTGACTTAGAAAGCTTTGGGGGCAAAAATTGTGTGAAGCAATGAGCCTATTCAATATTAGACAAAGGGATAAAACATACAATACTGGAGACATATTTTCCCTTTGCCTATAAAATGTTTCAAGTGAAAACTGCTTCTTTCAACACTGCAGACCTTGTGGGAAATGACCTGTACACTGGATAAGTTGACAGGCACAGTAGGGGATTTCATTACACCTCAGAATTTGACTGGCACAAGCAGCTTTCTCTGGCTCTCTGTAACCCCTGGCAAATGCTTGGAATTGAATCTGTAAATGTTAATCAATATTTCAGGCCTATTAAATAAAGAAAGGCATTGTGGAAATCAAAGCACTAACGGCTAGCGTGATGCTGTACAATGACTTCCAGGCCATCAAAAGCCTTGTAGGGAGCAAAAGAGCAAATATTTTAATAATACAATTACCTCAACAATTTCAAACTTGCAGAAGAATGTTACATCTTCAACCCTATCACACTAACTAAATTTTCATTTCAAACAGGTCAATGAATAGGAGCAACTCAATACAGACATTTAATGAGTCTTTAAAAAGCTATCCTAAATCTTTAGGAAAGTATAAGACCACCTTGTGTTTAAACATCTGCAGGCACATCCATTTAATGAAGATGAAACGGAGCAGAACTGTACTCAAAGCCTAAAAGAGTTGATTTCATTGGATACAAGCACTGAAGGGGATTCATGGGTGGGATTGGTTTAGCAAAGTTGTAGACAGCCACAGCATAGGATATTGTGGTTGAAATGGTCGCCAGAAGTTCATTTTGTAGAGAAGGGAGAATTTCTGGACTACTGTCTACTTCATGCCAAAATCAGTTTCTAAAATAGGTCAAATGATTTGTACCATAAGTACTTTTATTCTTCTGAACTGATTACAAGGTGATCTGAATATAGGCAAGTCAACTAAGAGAGAAATTTGGTTGAAGAAGATGAATCATTGCATCTCTGTATGTCTAATGGTATGGACGTAATCTAGATCGGAAAAAAAGCAAACATCCACTGATTTAAAAATTATTTTTAATTTCTTCTCCCTCTACAAAACAAAAATCCAGCTGTTAACTGCAAAGGGATGAATTTCTGCAGTATGAAGTAGTTTTGTTAATTATTATTTTATTTTGTTTTAAACATCCTCATAGATATGGGAGCTGAATACTATTAAGGACAGTACAAGATAGTCTTTGTCAGTTTGTGTCAGTTCAGGAATGTTACTCTGACTCTGAGAGCAGAAAAAGTCTCCAGGATGCTTTCTTGACCAAATACCAACACAGGATATAATTGCCAATCCTACTGGCAACTTACTCAACTTGCTTTTGAGCAAACTGTGTCTTGTAATATTAAAATTCAATTTTTCTGGAAAATTATAACTATGAGGTGCTGAAAACAAGCATAGAAAGGTTCAAATTCTTTCAGGGTTAGCTTAAAAAATTGCTGCCATTGGAAATTTTAATAAGACAAAGTATTAGTCTGCCATGTGCATCCCATTCTGAAAATGAAGACTGGAAAGTTAAAAATTATTACTTCCTTATCTTGTATTGAAATGAAATATGTGAAAAAGGAAGACTGTTGCTCTTGTTCTGTTAGAATAAGAAATGCAAAGAAATGGATATCTTACTGGACCACTTGTGTACCTCCTGTATACTTCTGTTCTGCTGTCTCTAATAACAATTTTATTTTATCTTTGGTAAGAATTTCCTCAATTGGCTACAAAGAACAACATAGCAAAGTTGTATTTACATAGTGATTCAGAGAGGGTCATTCATGGTTTCTGGTGACAACATGGAGGTCATAATGTGTTGTACTAGGCACCTGGTCTAGTAGCTCCACCTGAAATTATCTTTATTCCCACGCTCTGTTACACCAGTACTAAACTACCCTTGAAGGAACACTATAGGTTATAAGCATGGAAAGCTAAAAAATATTCACAAAGGATGAATATGTTCCTGCAAATCACGTATGGAAGACTTTCAGACCTCTTGCCTCTGAGACTACACATAGCAAAAGGACCAGGGAAAGGTAGAGCTTCACACTATTCCCTGTCATATCCTCAGCCTACAACACACTTGGTGAAATGAAAGTCCTAATCATTTTCTTTCATTTAATTCTCATGTTCTCTCCCTCTGGTTAAATAAAGCACTTGTTATTTACAGCTCTCATCATCCTGCTTCCAATCTAATGAGACTGCAGAAAGTTTGCCTGCAAACTCCTACTCCTTCTGTCAGCTTGATTGTCTGGGGATGCCTTGTGAAACTATTCATGTTCTATCAACACCTCCTGCTTCCTCACCCTCTTTCCCCTCTCCCTAGCTGAGACTTGTGCTTGCCTGTCATCTTCCCTCATGTCATTCCTACAGGGTTGTATAAGATGCAAAGAGCAACACAAGTACATTTAATTTACTAGTGCTATAATATGGACCTTCTCCTATCTCCCAGTAGTTTAAACTACTCCCGTTGTAATTTTCTTATGCTTTATATTCTCACAGTGATGGAGTGTGTTCTCCCCATGGTACTCTGATTTTCCTATATCTTCAGGTCTGGATGAAAGACATGAAGACTGGAAAAGGCAGCTTTATCTCTAGTAAACATGAAAAGATGTTGAGGTGGTAGAATCAGAGCAGATCAAGCAGGCTAAAATATTAAGACCAGGTTGAAATGGGCTTTGGGCAGCATCATCTGGTGGTTGCCAAGCAGCCTACAGCAGAGTGGATGGAGCTCAATGATCCTAAGGTCTCCTCCAATCTAAGGCATTCTATCACTCATTCTATGATTCTATGATATTTTTTCAAGAGGATAGGGTCATTGCAGGTACTTCATGTGAAGCTGCTTTATGAGAATCAATACAAAATCCTCTGTAAGGAAACTTACCAAAAAAAGTGCCACAGAGATACTGAAAAACTATTTCTGGGAAAGTGGGCTGATGCAATGATAAGTACATAAGCTGCTCTATACGAGGTCATGAACTTTGGACACCAGCCTAGGAACCCTGGTGAAAGTGCTGGTGAATGTCAAATATGTTAGAGACTGACATTCTGTGTGTGTTCCAGGACTTGAATGCTGGTTGTGATGAAAAGCCTGCTTAAAGATCACTCCTAAATACAGAAAAACCTTGGTAAATTATTTGGGAGATTAGTACATTCTTCTCAGTGGTCTTTGGAAAGATGTGAGCACAAACACTATTACAAGAAAGGGAGGGCACAAGATTGCCTGAAGTATTTGAGATATGTTTGAATTACATTTTTTAGAGGAGCCTGAGTAAGTTTTGGTGATGAGGTGGTGAGGCTTAAAGAACAAAGTACAAGAGCTGTGAGAATAATAATCAATGCTATTATTCCATCAAAAACTGTTATATTAAATACTCCCTCTGCCCATTTATCAATGAAGTCCATCTACAAACCTGTTCTAATCCTCACTGCTCAGCTATTATTAATACTAGACAAGTGTTCTGCTTCTCTCCACCAATCTCTGTAGGCCTTCTTGTTTTCCCCAACATTGTGTTTATCCCAGAGACTCACCTGATTCAGGATACTGATCTCAAAATATTTCTGCATTTCTATTCTCCTCCTTTTCCAGACTAATTCAAAACTTAAAATGTGTAAAGTAAATATTTTTACTTCTCTGAACATTGCGGTTCACAAACCTTTATTTTGAACTTCTTGGGAAGGCCTGACATGGCCTGAATTCTTACAGTAGCAGACTTCTCTGTCCAAGAAAGGTAGAAGTACCTAACCTAAGTAATACGAATGCAAAACAGCCCAGATAGAGCACTATTTTGCATAGTACTTGACTCCACTATCCTTAGATAATTAAGAAAACAGACCTAAAGATGTTGAAACATCATTCATTTGTAAGCACATGAAGGACAAGCAGACCTGCAAAATGAGTGAGATGACATGCAGTTTATAAATGCTTTCAAATTTATTGGGATGAATTGATTCAGTCCCTATACTTCTCCTCAGTTTCAAGTGTACACAATGTTCCTCCTCTTTGTAATTCAAATTGTTCAAAAGTGGAATTTATTCTATAGATATCGTCCTCCTTTTCAGAGATGAATATTGTACAAGGAATCATTTGTAAAAGGTATCTGCAATACTTAACTGTATGTCTGTTTTTATGAAAGAAACTCTGGAGTCTCCTTCCTTGAAGATCTTCAAAAGCCACTTGAATATGGTCCTGGGCAACCTTTACTAGGTGGGTCTTTTTAATCAGAAGCACTGGACAAGAGGTCCACCTTTAACCATGGTGTGATTATCACTGAATAACAGAATCATAGAATCTGTTGGACAGGACCTTCAAAGGTCATGTAGTCCAGCTCCCCTTCAGTGGACAGGTATACCTACAGCTAGATCAGGTTTCTTGGAGTCCAGCCTGGCCTTGAATGTCTCCAAGAACAGAGAATCCACCACCCCTCTGGCAAACTGTGCCAGTGCTTTGCTACCCTTATTGTAAAAAACTTTTTCCTTACATCCAATCTTTTAGTTTGAAACCATTTCCCATTGCCAAATCAAAAGAGACCCTGCTAAAGTGTCTGTCTGTTCCCTTCATTTTTATAGATCCCCTGGAGAGGTTCTGTATTGTGAAGGGCTGCACTTGGGTCACTTCACAGTCTTCTCTTCTCCAGCCTGAACAGTCCCAGCTCTCTCAGCCTATCCCCGTAGGAGAGGTGTTCCATCCCTTGGATCATTTTCATGGTTCTCTGCATGCACTCCAACAGGTCCATGTCTCTCCCATACTGAGGACTCCACATTGGACGCAGTACTCCAAGCGAGGTCTCACCAGCACAGAGTAGAGAAACAGGTTCACCTCCTTTGTCCTGCTGACTGAGATTCCTTTGATGCAGATCAGGTTATGATTGGCTTTCTGAGTTGCTACTGCATATTACTGGCTTGTGTCTGGCTTACCATCCACCAGTAATTGTACCTTCTTCTTCATATGCATCGCACTGGTTATATACTGCACAGTTACAGCAATAACTCCAGATTTCTCTAGTGTGGCCTCAGCACAGAAACTGGTTTTCACCTAAACTCATCCTAGCATCCCATAACTGTTAAGGAGACATTAGGGATCTCATTCCTTGTTGATGTGATAGACTCAGAATTTAAACTCCAGTGTTTATGAAAATAAATTTCCAGTTAGCTCTTGCAGACACCTTTTCAGTGTTATAATTTATGATTTTGTGACAAAGTGAATGTTAAGAGTCTAATGAGGACTGCATAAAAGATGTTATACTCAGAACTTACAAAACTTCTTACTGCCTCCAGAAAAATGATCTATAAAAAGGCAGGCCTGAAGGAACAGAGAGGCAAACTAGGCAGCAAGGAAGAGAGATGTTGCAATTCCTGAAAACTCATGGTGCTATTTGTAAAGCTGTATCAGTGTCATATGGCACAATCCAAGAATATCCCCAAGGATTTATTCATCAGATTTTTTCTCAATTCCATCATGCATTAACAAATATGAACTGAAAGGATGGTTTCTTTGTTTGTTTTGCCTTCTCAGCTGTTATTTTGAACATCTAGCATCCTTCTAAATTTTCTGATCAATTTTGTGGGTTATTATCAAAGATCTCAAGTAGCCGAAAAATCTCCCTATCCTTTTTAGCAGTCTGAATCCTAACACTGGCTGATCAACTAAATCACTTAAATGACCAAAATTTCAGCAGGAAATGAATCAACTAAATTATATCTGAGTCTCTCCCGTTTCCAGGCTCTCCAAATAACATTTCTGGCAGCTCTGTTTTGTCCCCAGGCCTTTCTTTGTTACTTGGCTTAATCTTTGACAAACATGAAACATACTTAATAATAGTTACAGCCTCTCAAATTATAATAGGTATGGTAATTTAGAGCAGAACTGCAGCCAATGGATACACACTGAAGGGTAGTGAAATTTAACATAAGTGCCCAGTAGCCAATTACAACGTATTTTTCTCATCAGTACTTTTATACAAATGTTAGCCAGAATAATAACCACAGAAGACAATGTTACAGCTGCCAATGATCAATTTTGAAAATAATATCAGAACTATGAGAGTCAGAATAGTCACATGTAATCTAATTCAAAATGTTGAATATTGGGACTAGGAGTGCTTTATGAATTAAAGCAGGTTATTAGGGAGTTATTTCATCATTACAGGCATAAACTTCCTTCCTTTAAGAAGCTATTATTATTATTATTATTATTGCTTCAGAAAGCTGCTGAGTGAAACTCATATAATGACACCAGCTGTCAAACTTATCATGTTTCAATTATATTCAGAACTTCTTTTGAAGTTCCTAAATGCAAAATGCAATTTTCTGTAAAAGGTTTCAACTCCTACTGAAGAATTCAAGAGTAGAGAAATGCTGCATGTGCTTTGGAGAGTTCAGAAGGCTTTTCTGTTGCTGCTTAGAAATCTTATTTGCTGGGGAAATTGGTAGTGTAGTCTTCTAGCATAATCACAAAGAGAAAAGAAAAGAAAAAGAAAACCGCTTATTTGAGAGGTTTGCAAATGCTCTAATGTGAAGTGGATGATGATCAGAGAGATCAACAAAGCAGGGCAGGAGACGTAAAGCCAGCCTCGACCTGTATTTAAAAACAAATGTTGTTTAAGTGTGTTTCAAACACAAAGTCAGTATATAAACTCTGATTTTCCTCTCTTTCTACACCATAGAACTACAGGAAATGTACTGAAATGAAAAGTAAAAACGTATCTGCAAAAGCTTTGGGAGAAAATACTATTGGGATTTTTTTCAAATTTTTGAAACATAAACCCTTTTCATTATGCCACTGTTTCACTGGAGCAAATATGTAAGATATTGTGATCAATTTTCTGTGTTTTCACTGTAATGTACCTATGTATGTATGTATGTACCTAATACCTATGAACAACATGGTTGATACAATAACAATACTGTGATATAGTTATTGGAATGGTCAGATGCTGGAATGGATTCCCCAGGGAGGTGGTGAAGTCACTGTCCCTGGAGGTGCTCAGGAAGGGTTTAGATGTTGTACTGAGGGTTAGTGAGGAAATATGGTGGTAGGTGGATGGTTGGACTGGGTGATCTTTATGGTCTTTTCCAATAATAGTGTTTCTATCGGTCTATGATTCTATTCAATTTCATACAATTATAATTGATATCAATCTACCAATATCATCATAAACTTGCAGGGTTCCTTTTTCATTTGTTTCAGTGGTAACTCAGGCCCCTATCTGAAATAAGCTTCTGGGAACAAAATTAATATTTACAACACTTCATAAATCATTATGTAACTTTTTCTTAGTAAACTTCAATATATTTTGCTTTAGGTATGTTTTTTCTGGCCTAAATTATGCAATGTGAATATGTACCTCTGTGTGCAGCTGCCATTTGTCTTCTCATAGACAAAAGACATTGTTCCCCAGTTCCTATATTCTTAATCTTTTATTTTTTGACAAGAATGTCTGGCATTCAGGGAACTAGAAATGCTTGGTATCATAAAGGAGTTCTTCAGAGTCAATCCAAACTGGAACCTAAAAATGCACAAAGTTACTAAAATCCGAGTCATTTGGGAATCTCAGATATAAACTTTCAGCACCAAACTGCACAAAACTAGTTTTAGAAAGCTGTCTTCCAATAGTTTCTACCTGGAAGTCAAGATTCTGCAGCTGAAGTGGAAGCTCTTTGAAAGCCATTCTTCTCCTCCCTAGGTACAAATGAGCTATTTATTTATGAGTGAAGGAGTGTTTTCTTGTTCAGCTTTTTTTTTTTGCTTTTTTTTTTTTTCCCCCTTTAGTTAAGTTATAAATAACTATTGTTGCAAAGCCCGAGGCTTCTGAGCTCAAGATAAGGCTGAATGCACTTTATGAGAAGTAGAACAGCTTGGGACAAAATGCCTAAAATGGTAACAACAAAGACAAGTGGATTATGTGATCTGAACACAAACAGGCTTCTTTCCCTGCTTCGGATCACCATCCATTGAATTCTGCATCATGCACAACGCACAGCACACATTCAAACGAAGCTCTAATGTATCACAGTCATTCCACTGTAGTGCATTATTTACTACTGCTATGTAAGATTTCTATGGCAAGAATTTCACAGCTGAGGAAGATTCTGGTTTACAATGAGGAAAAGTAATGTGATTTTTGCTTCTAAAGAACAAAGACAATGAAACTAAGAGACTGATATTTTCCCCTCCAATTATGTCTACACTTTTTTATTTTCCCCTTGCTTTTTTTTTTTTTTTTTCTCCATGCTTTTTCCCTCCTCCCCTTTTACTGCAGTTCTTCAAAGGAGGAGACTGAGATAAAAATTGCTGAACAGAAAAGGGTAAAGTCTGCCTTCATATAAAGCCATAATTTGCTGTTCTGAGGCAGGTGGCCATTTCCTCAAAAATAACCTTGAGTTTTTGATGTAATCCTGCTGTCTGGGGTCACGGAGTAATTCCCACCAGGACAGAATGGAGAGAACAAACAAATAAGTGAACAAAACTTCACATTTTAAAAGCTGAGTTTGCTTGTCTATAACTTTCCATGGCTTTGAAAAGCCTGTGTGTACCTATACATCTCCATAGGTTGCTCTGCAAGTAATGCCTTCTATTTATTTTCATGCAAAATACTACAGATATGAAAAATAACACGTTTAATAGAGCAAATTCTCAGCTGTAAAACACTATTTTTTAACATAGACACCACCATTAGCTATGCATTTACAGAAGAGATGAACAAGAGCCTGCAAGCCACACTCATAAATGTCTGCACCAGCAGAGATAATCCACTGTTGCTGTCCTCACAGGAGAAACACAGCACCCACCACCTCACTGTGCTCACATTCACTGTTTAATCTCCATAAACATTCAGCAAATGTCAATTAATGTCAATGGGTTCCATTTTTTTCCACATGGAAGAATTCAGTGACACACCTTTTCTTCACATGCATTTTCATGTCTAATGCCATTTTGCCATACTGCCCATCTGCTGCCATCTGTCACACGGCAACAAAATGTAGCAGGATATTGGTGGGAAGGTTCAGCCTTTACTGCCATACCAGCACTAGCCTCTGATGTTCTGGGCCAACAAAATAAAATAAGAGGCATTACTTTCGGAAAAGCCCTCATAAATAAAAAATATACTGTCTCAGAAGTTCCATAAGTATGCCTGACTGGTAGTAAGAAGCATGAAACACTATTTATTAATTTTTCAAAGAATCAGGAATGGCTATATTCATTTTTTTTTTTCTATTCTCTTCTTCATTTTCTTTTGCTTTTTCCTCTTCTTTTCCTTTGTTTTCCTTTTCCTTCTCTCATTTCTTTTTCTTCACTGAATCTTGACAGAGGTAGTTACAGATAATTAGTAAAAAAACCTGTTGCATGAACATTTGTAAACTAAGAATGACCTTGTAATTTAAAGAAAGCATTATGTAGAGACATTCTTCCAGTTCTCATCATTCTCTGCTTTTTTTTCTCTCTCTTTAGACTGTGTTGCAGTGCTGTTTTCATTAAGAGACATCCACTTCCCTACATATCTGTGCTTAAATTTTGGCAGGAAAATTTGAATAGAAAAAAAGTCACAGTAAATTTAGGAACAGATAGTCCTGAAAAGTATCTGTAATGAAGAGGAGCTATACACACTTAGATCTTTATTTACTTTCCTTTAAAGAGAACTTAATCTTCTTAATTATACATTATATAATTAAAACATTAATAACTTAATGTTATGTAGACATGTGTCAAGTAGACTGTAAATAAAACCAGCAATCTACAAAGATGAAGATTTTGTAGAATGAAAATCTAATAAGCGCTTTTATTAACAAGTGTGATGGACCTGGCAACCTTCAAAGTGCCTGCTATGTTTAGTTGACTGGTACGTTTTCTAGGAGGGTGGTCAGGACATGGTCTCTTTAGTAGTATGTTCATAGCAGACTGAGGCTCAAATTCATAGAAGCACAAATTTCAGCTGCCTATGGCATGCCTTGAGAGATCTTCCGGATGTAATTTCCAAGAATAAAAGTTAAGACATGCCTGGGGTGTAATTTAGTTCACATTGAGCTGTCCATTATCTTTCCATTCTTTGGAAGGAGTTTTAAATTGGCTGCTGAGCTCTGCATTTTCCCACTTTTGCTGAACTTGAACAAACTAAGCTACAAAGATATATATATTATATAATCATTATAGCAATAAGCTACATTGCTATGATAATACTATAGTCCATATGCTTTAGAAAATATTCCAGCCCCAGGTAATTTAGTCTTGAATTTTTCTTTTCCTGGCTAGGATAGTTGAGCTGTTTGTAGAGAAACCATGATAGCATTTTCTAGGCATTTCTATTTTTTTTTGCAAAGGAAATAAAAGACAGATTCTGACAGCACATGTTCAAAACACTGCAGACATTAATTAACAAGTGAGAGATGATGAACAAGTGGTGAAAAGTTTCAACGCTTCTGTCTCGCCTTGAAAACCAGAGCAGAATGGCCCATGCTTCTATGGACCAGCCAACTATAAATGCCAGCCGGGAACAGCATGACAGTATTCAGACTCAAAGACTGCAGTCAAACTGTCAGCAGCATCTAATTAGCGGAGTTCTAGATCAAGAATAAAATGTGTTTGACTCTTTATGAATATGATGTGTAAAAATGTTACATAATGACATGCTGCTCCTGTACATCCCCCTTAATGTTTTGACAAGGGGCGTCAAGTGGTGAAAAACTGCAGAGCGCAGAAGTATTTCAGCAACTGTGTGCTAAGAGCTGAATTCTCCATTTAAATTTCTTAAGCACCAAGATCCAGAAATGGGCCAGGCCCAGGGCATATGTGGTGAGGTTGTTTAATGCGATGTTAGGATCCAGGATATATATATATATTTTTAATATATATATAGAGGGAAATTTTAATGTGTATAATAAATTAGAAGACAGAGGTATCTGAAATCTATCCACAGAAGTCTCAGGTCTAGAACTGCTTCTGTGGGACATCGTCTTTATTTTAGCAAGTAGCTTCAAGCAAAATTCCCACTGTTGGCCATTGTATGTGTGTTTCACACTTGGTGGGTATTTCACCTCCCCTACAAGGACAGACTGAGAGAGTTGGCGTTGTTCAGCTTTGAGAAGAAAAGGTCCAGGGAGACCTGATAGTGAACTTTCAGGATCTAAAGAGAGTCTACAAGAAAGAAGGGGACAGGCTCTTTGGTGGGGTCAGTTGTGACAGGTCAAGGTGAAATGGTTCCAAACTAAAACCAGAGAGGGGGAGATTTAGACTGGGTATCAGGAAAGTTTTTACAACAAGGGTGGTGAGACACTGGCACAGGTTGCCCAGAGACATAGTGGATGCTCCATTCCTGGAGACACTCAAGGTCAGGTGAGAGGGGGCTATGAGCAGTCTGATCGAGCTATAGGTGCCCTTATTCACTGTAGGTAGTTGAACTGGATGATCTTTAAGTGTCCCTTCCAACTCAAACAATTCTATGACATGTAATCTGGGTATCATCTGCTCTGCAGGCATCAAAGAAATTGCAGTCAGTGGTGGTCAGAACTATAAAAAAACAGAAACAGATGCTCTTGTTGGTGGGCTTACTTGCTGGTCTAGAGAGCGTGTTCTGACAGGGGTGTTTGTCTAGATGATCTCTAGAGCTCCCTTCCAGCCCCTACAGTTCTGTAATTCTGTGATTCCAATGAAAAATTAAGCTTTGCATAACTCACCAGTAAATGGGAGGCTGCATCTACCTCAGATAATTTTTGAGTACTTAGTAGACTTAGAATCATAGTTTCCTTATGCTTTATTGATAGATGATACAGAGATGAATCTAGGTGAAGCCTGTGTTTTTTCTGTAAAGATTCTGCTTGATTTCACTGATTATAGGTCAAATCTGAAGCTAGTAGGTTGTTGGGTTAGATACCAGAGTTATGCAACTAAAGTAAGTGGAGTAAACCCAGGTCACCACCATCTTCCCTTCTCTAAAAAGGGAATAATCTCTTTGTCTAACAGAAATGTTATGCATAAAAATTCAATAATCTTTGTGAAGCCAATGGATGTTACAAAAGACAAGCTCTGTAGAAATGCTAGGAGGAAATCAATCATTCTGTCTGCAGAGCAGTCTGAATATTGTACAGTAAATAAAGATTGAGAACACTGAACAAAATGGAAAAACAAAGTTATTGCCTGGTGGTTCATTAATAGCTGACTGTCCAGTCAGTTCTCTAATCAAGACTGAGAACTTGTAGGAAAGAAATCATGTAGAGAAAATAAAAGAGACAGCAGGGGCAAGTAAAGATATATAAAAAAAGAAACCCTAACACTTATCTTTTTAATTATGAGTTCAGTTTATTTTGCGTGATAATTCATATCTGCAAGCTAAAAGTTTACTTTTCTTATGATTATATTTATTCATCATGAAGTTCTTTCTTTTAATTTGCTGGAAAATATCACTGTTACAAAATATTAATACATTAGTAATTTGGATATTACAGAGGCATACTAGCCTGGAGATGCAGGTGGCTATGCATGTGGAATATAAATGCCAGATAATGTAGTACAAGAGTGCAGACTGACTAACTAAAAATTACCTAACTGTTACAAACAGGTCTCCACAGCTATAAAGCAAAGATCTGAATCTTATCTCATTTACATGAGTTTTATGCTTAGGGAGCTCCTAATTTACACAGATGTCAGAGAAAAGAGAATCAAGCCAATTATAGTCTGAATTTATTGTGCCATCATATTAGCCAATTTAGCTATTTCAGTGATGACCACATCATTAACATCTTTTCAGGACAGCAATAACCAAGTCTGCTTTATTGCTGTAATTAATATTGATGGCAATGAAACAAGTAATATATACAATTTACTCATATGTATTGCAGATAAGTATTGGAAATGCAAGTAATTTCCTGATCATTATTTCTTGTTATTGTTAGTTAAACAAACTCATGCTTGTCATAGACATTAAAGATAATTACATGTAATTAATGCTGATATATATATATATATATATAAAATCAAAACAAAAATGTCACCAAAATAAATTTCATTGAAAATAGAAAAACTTTTCATGAGTCACAGACATGTAATCCTATCATATGTCTTAGGAAAAAAATCTCGCTATTAGAGATTTAGTATTTTTAAGGAACCTTATGATAGGATAATAGAAAAATAAAGAACAAATTCTATCCCAAACATTCGTTTTGAGATAATCCCCAAAGACAAAGAAATCCTTCACCTGCCAAATGTTATATAAAAGAAGAATGAAGCAAGTGAAAAATATACTTTTGTTTTATTCTAAAAATGAAAAATATTGTGAGTAGACTTTAGTTTCGATAATTTACTTACATAATATAAATCATAAATCATCTGTACTCTAGTTCTCACAGAAGAAAAATAGCTTTTTAAGGATTTATTGTAAAGCTTACTATTCCTCTAATAAATTTGAAGTAAATTTGCTGTTTCTTTATTTGAAGTAAGATTTTTAAAAATGTGATATAGATACCAGGAAGACTTTTCAAATAGTCATCACGACAGTTTCCATGACGCTACAGAATCAACCAAAATTAACTATTAGGGAAGACAGCCATTTATCTAAGTCAGAAAAGAGGATCTTTTTAACCATAAATGGCCACTGCCTAATTTGATTAAAAAAAAAAAAAAAAAAAAAAAAAAGAAGAATCTATTTCTTCTAGTGAAATAGTTCCATAAAACTTGAAAAATGCTTATAGGATCTAATGTCCCCATACATGCTTATTTCCACTTGATGTCAACTGGTCATTTTAAAGTATAAACTCAAGTACGTTGAAGAGGAAAATCTGTAAACCACTCCATGTTCCTTGCTTTCATAGAGTCATAGAATTACAGAGCATCTTGGGTTGGAAGGTACTCTAGAGATCAAGTTCCAACTCCCTGCTGCAGGTAGGATTGCCAACCACTAGATTAAATACCAAAATATTAGAACAGACTGACCAGGGCCCTATCCAACCTGGCCTTGAACACCTCCAGGGATCCAGAACCTCTCTGGGCAGCCTGTTCCAGCACCTCACCACTCCTTCAGTGAAAAACTTCCCCCCTGACATCTAACCTAAATCCCCTTTTCTAGTTTAAAAACCATTTCCCCTTGTCCCATCACTACTCAACTATGTAAAAAGTTGTTTTCCATCCTGTTTATAATCTCACTTTAAATACTGGAAGGTGGTAATGAGGTCTCCCTACAGCCACCTCTTCTAGAGACTAAATAAGCCCAGCTCCTGCTGTACATCTTTATATAAGAAGTACTCCATGAGGAGGTGCTTTTCATTTAAAATAAAAACTATATGTAGAAAATGCTTGGAACCACAATTATCTGGCAAAAGAGTAGACAACAATTTAACCAGAACTAAGGTATTAAACCAGAATTTGGAGAGAGATGTACAACTACCACCACCATTTATAGGAGAATTCTGGGATAAATGTATTTTATATTTATATTTTAAAATAACTTCTGCTTTATCTATCTATCTATCTATCTGTCTGTCTATCTATCTATCTATCTATCTATCTATCTATCTATCTATCTATTTATCTATCTATTTATTTATTTTCAGGCTTTGCTTTTTGCTATTCTGGACCAACTTTTTGTAACAAAGGAGAATTTATTCACATACTTTTCCAACGGAACAGAAACCATCAGGGTTTGGTTTAAAATTTTTTAAAACTATTGTTTTTTACTTTTTAAAGTAGACCTTTCAAGAAAGACAATTAAAATTGATAAAAATTTTGCAAATATATAATTATTTTAGATGTCAAGTTTCCAAGGGATTTTTTTCTTTCTAGCTTAGGTTTTGCTTACCATTTTGAATCTTCCCATCTACTTCTCTAAGTGCTTCAGGATGGCATGCTTTAAAATGTACATAATGTTTTATCTATATATGATTTAAATAAAATTATGACCATTATAAATGACTCGGCCGTTATATCAAGGTTTTATGTTTGTCATAAATTTTTAACACATAAGAAAATGAATCAAAATGTAACTCCCTTATGGTCATTAAATAATAACTCTACATTGTCTATCATACTTAGGTATCCTATTTTAAAACTTTGTGAAGAAAAGGGATGTAATTTGGTTGATGGATATTTTTGATGGGGGAATAGTAATGTCTTTTTCAATGATAATGCAAAAGGATGAAATACCATCTAGTCATTCTGCTGACTTTTATTACTCAACCATTACATAAATGCAGTTTTAGGAAATGAACTGAAGGGACTCTACTGAATATTTTGAAGTGAAGAAAAAAGATTAATGTTTTGGCAAGAGTTAAAGCGTCTCTGATGCCTCAAATGCTTTTTCATGCTGAGATGAGGAAAAAAATAAAGAAAGGTTGGAAAAAATGTGCAGAATAGTATAAACTCTACCCCTCTATGCTCTAACCACAGTGAAAACATGTTTATGAGTTTTCTGAAGAAATATTATTTGAGGACAGTGCTTCACCACTGTCTTATTCCTGTTTAAGGTCTATAGGCAAAACTGGATCAAGGTGGCATGCATTTTATCTTAAGTTGATGTCTAAATGTTTCAATGATTTAGATGTCTACACCTCATTAAATCTCTTTGAGCATCTTTGTAATTTCCATATCTCACAAATATCCCACCTGTTATTGGGAAAGCAGTGGGATAACTTCATGAGCTCTGCTATGGTAATAAATGTAGCAATTCACAAGAAATAGAACCCAGATTGCTGGTGACTGCAAGGTTCAACAAAACAAGGTATGCACAGTGCCAGTATCCTTTCAGACTGTGTTCCAGAAGTCTTGGAGTCAAATCCATTATTTGTCCACAGCTGATAGTTGACAGTGGAATTCACAGAGTCTCTGTACCTGTTGGTATAGGCATTTGTACCTGCGGGAGCACACATTCTGAACAGATAGCATTCTATTTTATTTATGTAATCACTGACAGAAATAGAGATTCAATTCACAGAGCAATGGAATACCCAGCCAGTTAAATATTCACCATGTATCTAATAATGCCATGCTCAGACATGTTTTCTTCTCTAGAAGTGGGAGTGGAGAACCAATTCAACATACAAACAATGAATTTTACAATGTTTTCATCCTCTCAGTAGCTCAGTGAATTGATTTTCACATGGGTTAAACATTGTTCTAACTTTGAATGATAAAAAAAAATAATAAAAACAGTTATGTATAGAAGAATACATAGGTTAGCCAGTCTCAAAAGTAACTGTCCTAACTAGCAGAGGATTTTCTCCCATCACTGTTATAAAATGAGCTAAGACTTTCAAAATTTCCACCCTGAAAGTTACAGATACAGCAAGCTACTTTTTAAAAAGATGTACAGATTATGAGATTTAGGATTAATCTAATGGATAAAATCATAGAATCATACTATCACTAAGGTTAGAAAAGATCTCTAAGATCATCCAGTCCAACTGTCCAGATACCATCAATATTTCCCACTAAATCACGTCCCTCAGTACAATATCTGCCCTCTTCCTGAACACCCCTACGGATGGGATGGTGACTCCTTTGCCAACCTGGGCAACCTGTTCCAGTGCCTGACCACTCTTTTAGAGGAGAAATTTTTCATACCCTTCAACCTGAATATCTCCTGACACAACCTGAGGCCATTCTTTCTCGTTCCATCACTAGTTACACAGGAGAATAAGCCAATTCCCACCTTGCCACAACCCCTTTTCAGGTATAAAATATCAACATCTAAATCTGAGTAGGTCATCAGAGATCTCTTTGCAGTTAGCGGAGAGAAATAGCCCTGCATTTTAGCATGAAACAAGAGGTCACTAAGTTCAAATGAATCACCTTCAAGGCCATCAAAAAATTATTGTGTGTATTATTTAGATAATAGAAGAGAAATTATACAAAAGAGACATTTCAGGAAGTAATGCCCTAAAATGCAAGGTTGTGCAGCATGAAATACTAGGTAAATTTTTGCTATCAGTGGCAAAAAGTAAAATAGGAATGTGTGTACCTTCACTGGACACTCACCCATTCAGTAGACATTCTAAAAGTTATGGAATCTGTGCTAAAGTATCAAATTTTCTAGGACTGTTAACACGATAGTTTCTAAAACCAAGGCAAATTTATGTTTTTTAGACTTTTCAAGATCAGGTTGTCTATTTTTACAAATTAAATAATCGTTTTCATAAATTCCTCATTCTAGGTTAACACCTTGTTGAAAGCTATATGAAAGCAGTTGCAAAGTCACTCCAGTTATGGACACTTCAGAACCACATCCTTGAACTTAGGTAAACAAATGCTACATTTCAGTGGAAAGAGAACTTAAAGCTGGAGGTTGTCACTGACAAGACAGTCCATGATGGGAACTTACTGCAATCCTGAGTTTTTCTCCACAACATGTTTATTTTGATATGGCCAAACCAGAGGAATAATAGGCTCATAAATGCAACCACATAACACATACTAAACTACCCAGAATTCAGCAGTTTGCATTAGGTCTCCAAATTTTGTAAGAGGGTGAAAATCTAATACAAAGAATACCTACAGCCTTTATCAAATATTTGGAGATTTATATTTCATTCCTAAGTATCAGACAAGCTGGTAGTCTGACACTTATGACTGCATAAGAATTGGCTCAGGTGGCCCTTCCTTACTAAATAGTAGCTGCAATTGGTGGGCAGGAATTTCAGTGGTTAAAATCTGATGAAAAATTGATGAAGTTTTAGCACTTTAAGTTTGATTAACCAAAGAAACAGGTTTATAGAACTATCCCGCTGTCTGTGTTCTTCTAATAACTCAAAGCCCACTGGAATTTGACAGTCTAGTACAGTCTCAAATATGAAATTCCACAGGATAAAGAAGAACTGCCAAGTGCCAAATTCAGCAATAACCATTTCTGTTACTGAGCAGTCAGTAACATCATGAAGCTATGATAATTCTTGCCTCAGAGGGTTGGAGATACCGCAGAAAAGATGATGTTATACTGTATTGTATCCACTGTATTACAATGTGGAGAACTGGCCAAGAGGCAGGACACCAAATTGTCAGGAATCAGGAGTTTGTAGCTTTGCTGTACGAAAAACAGCTTATTTTACAACAACATAGATGCTGAGAAAAAAGCTTCGGCTTTGTTTGTGCAGGATTATTGGCAGCAAACTAAAATACTAGGCCGAACTTTATTTTCAGTCCTTAGTGTGCTTCTAATTTGCAGTACAGTAACTAATATTTCAACCTGAGGTTCTTTGGGAGCATAAAAAGTACTGTTAGTTTTTCTGCATTTTTCTTATTCAGTAGTTTAGAATTACACTTGACTTACTTGCAGTTCTCCAGAACAATCCTACCAGTGAAATAATACTGAACTTTAATTTGTATATATTTTCTTTGACATTTGGGAATCTTTTTTTACCCTTCCCCCCATTAACTCCTTATACATAAAGATGTTCACTTAAATATTTAAGCATGGCCTACATTTAATAATTTGAAAGTGTTCTCTCACTTTTCTGGTGATAAGAACCTCAGAATAAAGAAAACCATAATGATTTGTTTTGGATACAATTAGAAAACAAAAGAAAAATTCAAAGTCTGACAGCGTTCTGTAAATTCACAGTAGATATTTCCTTTAGCTAGAATACGGCATACTTGCTAACTGTTTTTGAATTTGAGAAAACAGATTGGAATTTTAGATAATTGGGGAGCTTGTCTGTATTTGAAAATGTTTTACTGTTTTTGCAATAACAGCAGAATGATAATTGCACTTTGGTTTTACACACCATAAAGCATTACAGATAGTTCTAGATACCTAGACTAATTTCTCTTCCCTATAATCCTGTGCAATATTTCTGAGAATTTGTTATTTGACATAATTTCTTCTAATTATAATATCTAATACTAGCTGGCAAAATATGGTAAGTTATTTGTCCACTAAAATAATAGATTATTAAAAAACAAACCAAACATACATACAAGCAAACAAAAAAACCAACCCACAACCCAGAAGCTAATACCAGCATTGCTCTTCTCATTACCTATTTTTCAGCGCCAAGATTCAGCAGCATGAAAAATATTTCCATTAAATCATAAATAAATTAATAAAAGTAAGCAGATATATATCATATTCTTAGTAATTTCATTAAACTGTTTTTATTTGATTAATTTAGAAGGAGAAATTTTATTGAATTCATTCATTTTTTTAATTTTTCATTTTTTACCTGCATCAAGTTAAAAGAGAGAAGATTTGTAAACCTGCACAGCAGGTGTAAACCATATGGTGTACTGGATCCATTAATGTACTTGTGATTAAGCACTACATTGTTCTAGATGCAATTTAGGCACTCTACGTACACTAGACATCTACGATTGACTCCCAGGTCTTTCATTGGTTTTCAATCCTTCATTGCTAGCAAGTTACCAAAATAAATCCAGATAAACATTTAGATCTTTGAAAATCTACTGGTGTCTATGTTTTCACTATGTAATTTCATGCGTGCGTGAAAAGTTCTATCTTGTCCCCAAAGCTGCCATCAGCTTGGGGAGAGAAGTGGAAAAAGAAAAAAAAATCGGTGAGATTCCCATTGGGAGAATATTTTCAGTTACCTGAAAATTATCTACAATGAATTGGAGGAAAAAAAACGTATTTTTCCCCTCCTTCATAACAACTTTGATGCCTAAGAAGAGACTTGTTGAAAATGCTAATTAATGGGAGCAGAAAAGGGCAATGAATGAATTATCTTTGCAGTTTAATGAAGCCAAAAAATAATCATTTCCAAATTGGGAAGTTATCTTTTGTTTAATTTTATAATTACGGCGGCAACTTACATGACCCTGCTGACATCAAATTTGTCTGCTATTTTATCATTTATCCTTTAACATTATTTTTTCCTTTGTATGCTAAATAGTCTGGGATAATTCTTATTTTGGGAGACAATCAGTATAAGCTGGTAAGAGTGCAGCAGTAAAGTCTTGAGAAATAATGAATAGAGAATTTGTCCGCTGCCTAGGAAATGTGGTGCCTGAATGAAGCTTTCAAGCTCTTCTTCATTTTCTTTTTTTTGTTTTCATCTTATTTTTAATGGCTTTACTAAACATCTCAGCAGCAATGACAAAAATGATTCCGGGGGGACGGACGGACTATTTTCTTCTTCTTCATAAGCAAATGCATAAATGCACATGCAAAAAGTATGTATATATGAGATTTTATAATTCCTCTTCCAATGTTTGGTCAAATATATTCCTGTTCCTATGGAGATGTCTATTCTTCAATCCATATTCTCTAATCATAGGCTCCAACATTTGACTCCCAATGCCCATTTATCTCAAATCTCCAGTCATACTCAATGGAATAACAACCATTTCTTTTCATCTTGTGAGCACCAAGCTCATCATATCTTCAATTTGTCATTGCATCTAGAGCAGAAAGCCTAAATTTTCACTTTGCCAGGGCTGTTGTGAGTAAAACTGGCTAGAGAACTGAGATTTGAGCTTATAAATAGGAGCAAATTACCACTAGTCCTCTGCCACTCATTGCCTGCAGAAAATGGGGTATAATTTCAGACAAGGGAAGGACATCCCCACAGAAAGCTTACAGTTCATTCTGTACATTGCTTTGAAGTTTTTATACACAACTCATCTTTGTTATGACAGCTTGGAAATTTATGAGTTATAGCCAAGTGATTTATGAGGTCTTATTAACATGACAGACCCAAGTGACTCAGACAGAACTATTAGGGCCAAATCAAACAGTTAGCTTTTCATCAAACAGCCAGACAGGATTGTATATATTAAGCTGTAGAAGTGTCTTTTGACGAGGTATATTTAGAGGTTGTCAGCATTGCTATGTCAAAATCTTTTTATGGATATCTTTAATTTTTATACTTCTGTTGACAATGTGTTGATCCATAATATGTTGGCCACACCAAGTTGTCCACAGGAGAAAATTGTAAATATTTTAAGTCAGTGATTGCATACTAGATGCATTATTCTGTCAGTGAAACAGTTCTGTTTTTAAAAGGAAGCTCACTTTTTATCATTAAATGACCATAAAGTGGATTGAAATAATTTCCTGAAAGCAATTTAGAAAATAACTCATTTTCAAAACATGCTCGCCAAGTAAGATGCTTTGCCCATTCACGTAACTAGGTTAAACAGGGCCAAATATTTATGAGATGAATTTTATTTGTATTATCATAAAATGTGGAGGCCTTGTGAGATCAAGACCTCTTTCTGTACATAACAAGATAGCCTCTACGCTGGAGAATTCACAGATTAAGCAGACAAGATTTCCAAAATAAAAGGAAAGGCTTTTGGAGCTGGGAAACAGCTGCATTCATAGTATAGAATAACCTTTACATGGTTCACAGTTTTCTGGCAGGAGAGATGAGAATGCAGTTCTCAGGCACCTGAATTTCCAAAACTAGTGTCCTGTCACCCAGAGTATCGGTATTATTACAATACCAGTGATGTTGTTTTTTTGTTTATTAGTTGTAGTACTCACAAGGTAATAGGGACTTCTCTGAGAAATTCACTGAGGGGAATTTTACCACTGGCTGTTGAAAATGGAACAACCAGACCTCCTCCATGGTCATCTTGTGAGGAGCAGATGGAAAAAAAGATAAAATATTTTACCAAAAAAACTTAAATAATTACCTACCTTGTCAGTTATTCAGATATTCAGAAGTTCCTGATTAGGTTTTTGTTGTTGTTGTTGTTGTTTTTCATTAAGCCTTTTTTTGTTGTTTTTATTTTTTCATTCATATCTGGTTTTTATTTGGCATCTGAGTTCTTATAACTTACTTTACGTTCATGCATTCTTCACACATTCAGCTATGAGTTATTTCTGCATTTGTCCTTTTCAGATTTCAAGTCCAGAAAAGAAATATATGCATAGGTCAAGTTCGGATTTTAGGATCTATAGTTTATGAAAAAGAAGAAAATATTACATTATTATCATATAAAAGGGAAAAATGTCACTGTTGAAGAGTCAGCATGATATTCAACACACTGAAAAGTTTTGATAGATGTATTAAGGTAGACATGTGTGTGCATTAGCTAGTTGTCTCAGCTCTCCTTACAGTCATTAAACCTACAGATGATGCAGCATAGACTAGAAACTTATGTAGATGTCAATATAAATGTTTACTCTGTGTCAAAGAGCATTTCCAGACTGTTATAGAATGGCTTTGGTTGGGAGGAATTTCAGAGATCATCCAGTTTCAACCCCAGTGTTCATTAGATTTCTATCAGATTAGAAGGCTAGAGACAGAGCATATATTTACATATAAATGCATGAATACATCAAAACAAACATATAAATTCCCACTTGCAAAAATATGGGAAATGAAAAAATCATAGCAATGGTAATTTATGGTATTCATATCTGATCACAAAAGCCTAAATCATTTACAAAATTGAGATGTATTTAATTTCTACCAGTGCTTCTGATTTCTAATGTCACTGAGGAATGACTGCAGCAATGAAGAATGTGTTGTTTGTAATCTGGTTTGAGCTTTATCAACAGCATGCTTAATTAAGATCTGGTGACAGAACCTTTCACAAGAAGCAATATAGCAGTCAGAATGAGCACAATTTGGCACTCCTGAATGGATGTGTCAATCTGGCATCTTCCTATGCATAACAGAAACACATTTATCCCGGAAATAGCTGAGCGGTAATGAAAATGGAGCCCAATATGCTTTTGAGGTTATTTTCTGAAGTCAAAATATATTGTTTTATTAATATTTGTAAAGAATTAGAGAAGGTTTACAGAAACAGTCTTGAAAACGTTTTGCATTTTATGTGGACTACTAATTTAAAACTTTCTGTTTTTTACCTATCAAACTTCACTTTAAATATACATTCAAGTGATTAATTACCATAATCTCAGCATCCATGTATCATTTTGCTACACATTGATCTGATCAATTTTAGGCTCTGAAGTAAATTACACCTGCTCTTAAATAAGAAATTTAACGTATATTAATAACAAGGGACTGACACTATTCTAATTCTTAATTCTACATAGTAATTAAATTTGCTCAGTTCCAATTTAAGTCTCTCTCAATGATTAAAGATAAATTCTTCCCCATATGTATATCTATCTATCCTTTTGTTGTTGTTGTTGTTGTTGCTGCTGCAAGGAAAGGAAAGATGGAGTGGAAATTAGGGAAATTTAAGAAAAGAGGGTCTGATAAGTAATAACAACCAAATTCACCATATTTATTCAGTGGATTTGGACCAGAAAGTGTTGCACTGTACTAGACAGTATTGAACTGATGTGATGGATTCCTATACATTTCAGAGCAAAGGTTTGACTTGGCAGTGCTGCAGGGAGAAGTAACAGGCAAAGTACTCAAAATAATGACAACAGTGGATGAATTCAGCAAGCAGAGAAAATGCGCCTGCTTATGAGTGACAGGGCAGATGAAGCTACTTTCTCAGAGTTAATGTTGCTGTTACAGTGCGTCCATCTCTGCAGCTGACTAAGCAGATATACCTGAGTGCTTTCCATATTAGCACTGCCATGTCCTCAGTCTGTGAATGAACATACTCCAAGAAACATTCATATTGCTTGGTCTTGGAGCTGCTCACTGACCCATGTGTATTTCTGCACTCTTTTTAATTTCTTATGCCTAGAACTGAGTCTTCAACAGAAGTTGCACAGAGTAGGAGAAAGATTTCTGCAGAGAAAAAACAAAAGAGAGAGACTGAATTAAAAAAAAAAAAAAATAAAGTGGGTCTGCCTTGACCCTATATTTGAAATCAGGAGAATCCTGAAGCCTGGGAATCTTGGAAAATATATGTCAGTCAAAGAACTAAAATAGTAACTGATTTTATATGGGTTACAGCTCCTGCACTTGTTCCCTATAAATAACTCACAGATGTCACTTGAATTACAGTCTTCTGCAAATAAGGGGGCTGCAGGCATACCCAGAAGCCTGCTAACAAGGAGATGACAAGCTTCAGGCATCTAATTGCTTTAGCTCATCACCAGAAGACACTAGCAGGCCTACAACTAATGCAACTAGCAATTGACAGAAAATTGAATCTAAAGCAGGAGAGCTATTTCATTACCTTCAAAGGTCTGTCCACTTCCAGAAAGAAACCTCAACCCCCTATCTGTTCAGCCAAGTGCTCTAGATAGCTTTAGTGAACTTTCTTACAACTCTTTTCTTACCACCTGATATCTGCAGAGAACAGTGTAAGTATGTGAAGCTAATTGCTTTTCAAAAAAGCAATGTAGACAGCTAGAGTTAATTAAAAAAAATCTTTAAAAACCAAAGCAAAACTACCTGCAGACTTAATCCTCCAATTTTGTGAAGCAGAGTAAGAGAACAGGACCATGGATGCATACTGCAGGGTCTCTAGCATGTTATACTGACATAGAACACTTAACTGTTCATGCAGGATTGGCATTTCAAAGCTCCGTGCCTTTGGGGGGGGGGAAAAAAAAAAGGCAAGAAATCACTTACTTATCATCCTGAAGCTATGAATCTTCAGAGCTGAGTGAATTTTTTTTCTAGCACAAATGCTTCAGGGACTCTGTGAAAACAAAAAGTGACAATCTGGGGCAGGGACCAAAGAACAAGAAAGGTTCCTATCTTCATACAAGCTGCTGGAGAAGAGTCAAGCCTGCAGCTTTGGCCCCTGTTCTGTACAGATCCTACCATCATCTGATTGAATTTTCTCTTCACAGTACTTAGACCAGAAGAACAGCTTAGACACCAAAGGAGCACAGGTGAACTAAGGAGTATGGTTATATGTGGACATTCCTCATCAATCTATAGGAGTTTTCACTTAGCCCTGGGACTAAGAAAACACTCATGAGTTATGATGCTTAGTGTATATTCCCAATTCTGACTCTATGTTGAATGCAATTATGCAAATAATGGGGCAAATGCATGCTGAGTCTTCTTGGCATGACAGGGATGTTGTGGTTTGGCAAGGTTAGGGCTGGAAATCCCAGTGAAAGCAAATACGAAATGCTTTATAACAGTTTTTTTCCACGACTTGAAGAAACTATGCTTTTGAGATATCTTCTAATCTAGAAACTTTGTAATGTGAACAGCACTTTAATTTAGATACCTCTTAACCTAAGAAGCAAGGGAAAGTAGACTGTGCTCTATAAGGTCTGGGCACTCTCATTCCGCCCAAGCATCTATTTTACCCTTCCAAGTCAGTGCAGCAATATTGCCACCTGCATTTTGAAATTCAACATACATGAACAGATAAATCACGTAGTGTTATTTAGTTACCATAGCAGGAGGAAGTTAGATATAGTAGAACCATGTATATATTCCAGTTGGTACTGGGTGTGTGTACATGACATGGATGTGTCTTCAGAAGTGGTTCTTAAAAAATATTTCTTCTTTGATATTGTCTGAGGAGTAGAAGGGCACCAGAGAGAAGGGTGGAGAAGGATATTTTTGTAACAGTTATCGTGACCTAACTGCACTCTTGTGTTGAAAATTTGTTTGAAAAAAAAAAATTGAAACTTTTTAAAGTTAATTTTTATCCACAAGCATATGCACTTCCTTCTGTCTAATCTCACTTGCCTAGAAATTGCTTCCCTTTGTGATGATCTAATTCATTCCTCTTATTTCACTCAGTATCAGGTTGAGCACACTGACCAGCAATAAATCAAACACATGTCCAGTGTAAACACTTCTGTGGTCCATCTGAAGCAAAGCGAACTTTTAAAATTCATCATGCTTTTATAGTTTACTGGCCCTGAATTCCCATGAAGGAATTAGAACTACTTAGACAGTATTCGCAGGATGTTTCTCTTAGCTCATGTCTTCCTAGGTCTCGTTTCCTTACAAAAAGGAACTTACTGGCTGTGCCATTTCCCTACTGCTGCACTGTGCTGAAGCCTCAGGGAAATTATGCTGCAAACTCCTTTGTTGCTTACAGTGACCATGTAAGCCCTGCTTCCTATTCATAGTGAGAAGCTAAAATGGTAAACATTCTGCTTCAAAGAAATTAAGAAATGTAAACACATTCATTCCCCATCGCCAGGCTTAGCCTGTGAACCCAAGGAATATTTCTATATCAGTAGAATTGCACAAATGTATGCTATTCTTTTCAGCAGTACAAACCTGGGTTCTATCATTTTCATCATTCTCAAATACACACATATTCTGTACAATGCATTTGACATACTGCACTGCTCAAAGCTCCATTGTTAGTTTCCAATCTGAATAACTGGCATTTTAGAAAAATGGAAGGACACTTTAGAAAGTGGAAAATATTTAAAAACAATGAGTATGGTCAAAAGACTTCGACAAAATAAAACATAAAACCTTATATTTAGCAAATGTTTTACTTGCTCATACAAAAGTCTCTCCCAGAGCAACAAGAAAGCAAGAACCTTTCTCTCTTTCTGACTTCAATGGAAAAAAAGAGAAGGAAAGCTTCCTTCAGGATTTTAAGATTTCTAATAAGAAGTGTAAGAATGTCTATTGTAATTTGAACAAATGTCTTATTGTCTAAATAAAATAGACTCCACAAGAAACTCTTCATCTACTGCAGATTTTTCAGGCTCTAAAGTTCTTTTTTGAATTCCCTGCTGGCTGAATCTGCTGTCCTTCCTTTAATATTAATACTGACATTTCTCTATTAACTCATTAAGGGCTTGTGACACAGGAAACAAAGACTCCATAATTACTATTCTTGCAATTCCACTTGTTTTCTACTAACACTGAAACTTCTTGTACTACAGACTGTACAGACAAGGAAAAACAAACAAACAACAACAACAGCAACAAAAAACAGTCTTTGTTCTAGAGAGCATTACATTTGAAAGAACAAAGCCAAAAAAGAAAAGAGATCATAAAAAAAAAAAAATGTCCTCAGTGTTTTGTATTTTTTTTTTTAGGATGAGGGTCAAATCCATGTCTGTTGACTTTCAATTAGTTTCTCATCTACTTCTTCATAATCCCATGTAATTAAGCTCCATCAGTTTCCAAGTGTTTGCACTCTCAGGTCACATTCATTTTGCTAGCCTTAAATAGCCAGGTTGCACTTTGTAGAATTATGGTCTGTGAGGACTAGAAATACCAAGGAAGAAAAATCAAGTCAAACCATTAAGCTGTGGCAAACTCAGGGGTATTGTTATCCTGGGAAAATAAAGTTTCATGGGAGAAATTTACCTCAGTAATAAGTAAACTGAAATAAAATTTTAGAATCATTTGAGTTGGAAGAGATCCTTAAAGATCATCTAGTCCAACTCCCCTGTGATGATCAGGGACACACACAGCTAGATCAGGTGCTCAGAGTCCTGTTCAGTCTGACCTTGAATCTCTCAAGTACTGGGACATCCACCACCTCCCTGGGCATCTTGTTCTATTTATTCTAAAAATATGCTCCCTTATATCAGAATCAGAATCAGAATCAGAATTATCAAGGTTGGAAAAGACCTAAAAGATCATCCAGTCCAACCATCACCAATACTCCCCAGCTAAATCCTATCCCTCAACACAACATCCAAACGTCTCTTGAACACATCCATGTTCGGTGACTCCACCACCTCCTTGGGCAGTGCATTCCAATGCCTGACCACCCTTTCCGAGAAGTAATATTTCCTAATGTCCAGCCTGAATCTCCCCTGGCGCAGTTTGAAACCATTGCCTCTAGTTCTATCACTGTCTACACGAGAGAAAAGGCTGACCCCTCGCTCACCACAACCTCCCTTCAGGAAGTTATAGAGTGCTATAAGGTCTCCCCTGAGCCTCCTCTTCTCCAGGCTGAACAATCCCAGCTCCCTCAGCCGCTCCTCATAAGGCCTGTGCTCCAGGCCCTTCACCAGCTTCGTAGCCCTCCTCTGAACACGTTCCAGGGCCTCAATGTCTTTCTTGCAATGAGGGGCCCAAAACTGAACACAATACTCGAGGTGCGGCCTCACCAGTGCAGAGTACAGGGGGATAATTACCTCCCTATTCCTGCTAGTAACACTGTTTTTGATGCAAGCCAGGATGCCATTAGCCTTCTTGGCCACCCGGGCACACTGTCGGCTCATGTTCAGCCGAGCATCAATCAACACCCCCAGGTCCGTTTCCTCCACACAGTCCTCCAGCCACTCCGCCCCAAGCCTATAGCGCTGCCTGGGGTTGTTGTGGCCAAAGTGCAGGATTCGGCATTTGGTCTTGTTGAACCTCATCCCCCTGGCTTCAGCCCACCTCTCCAGCCTGTCCAGATCCCTCTGCAGGGCCTCGCTACCCCCAGGCAGATCCACACTCCCAGCCAATTTGGTGTCGTCTGCGAACTTACTGAGGGTGCACTCAATGCCCTCATCCAAGTCATCAATAAAGATATTGAAGAGGACAGGCCCCAGCACCGACCCTTGGGGAACACCACTCGTGACCGGTCGCCAGCTGGATTTAACTCCATTCACCACCACTCTCTGAGCCCGGCCCTCCAGCCAGTTCCTTACCCATCCAAGAATGTACCCGTCCAAGCCACGGGCTGCCAGCTTCTGCAGGAGAATACCGTGGGAGACAGTGTCAAAGGCTTTGTTGAAGTCTGGGTAGACCACATCAACAGCCTTTCCCTCATCCAGCAGATGGGTCACTATATCATAAAAGGAGATCAGGTTGGTCAAACAGGACCTGCCTTTCATGAACCCATGTTGGCTAGGCCTGATCCCCTGGCCATCCCGCACATGCCACATGATCTCCCTCAAGACAATCTGTTCCATAACCTTCCCTGGAACTGAGGTCAGACTAACAGGCCTGTAGTTCCCCGGATCCTCCTTACAACCTTTCTTGTAAATGGGAGTCACGTTGGCAAGCCTCCAGTCTTCCGGGACCTCACCAGTCAACAAGGAGTGCTGGTAGATGATGGAAAGCGGCTTGGCTATCACCCCCGCCAGTTCCCTCAGCACTCTCGGGTGGATCTCATCCGGCCCCATGGACCTGTGGCAGTCCAGTTGGAGTAGTAAGCCTCTGACCGTTTCTTCCAGAATCACAGGGGGTTTAGCATGCTCCCCAGGCGAGACTACCAGGTCAGAGAGAGGAGTACCCCGAGGATAACTGGTCTGACCTTTAAAGACAGATGTAAAGAAGGCATTCAGAACCTCCGCCTTTTCCTTATCCTCAGTGGTCACATTCCCAGCATCATCCAGCGAAGAGTGGATATTCTCCTTTGTCCTCCTCTTACTGTTAATGTATTTATAAAAGAGTTTCTTATTCCTTTTCACCCCAGCGGCCAGGTTAGATTCAAGCTGGGCTTTTGCCTTTCTGATTTCACCTCTACACATCCTAACGGCTTCCTTGTATTCATTCTCAGTTGCCCGTCCCTCCTTCCACAGGCAGTAGATTCTCTTTTTCTCCCGGAGCCTCAAGAATAGCTCCCTATTCATCCACGCCGGTCTTCTTCCCCGCCTGCTCATTTTGTGTCTCAGGGGAACCGCCTGCTCCTGCACCCTTAAGACTTCCTTCTTGAAGAGCAACCAGCTCTCCTGGACCCCTCTGTTTGCTAAGACTGAATGCCAGGGGACTCCCCCTACTAGTCTCTTGAACAATTCGAAGTCCGCCCTCTGGAAGTCCAAGGTAGCAGTTTTACTATTCCCCTTCCAAACTCCACCATGAATCGAGAAATTTATCATTTCATGGTCACTCTGTCCAAGGCAGCCCTCAACCTCCACATCTCCCACCAGACCTTCCCTGTTTGCAAACAGTAGGTCTAAAACTTTTCTTAGTTTAAAACCATTTCTCTTTGCCCTATCACAACAGACCCTGCTAAAGAGTCTGCCCCTTCTTTCTCATTAACCTTACTTATATAAGGAAAGATCACTCTCTGTTGTCCTCAGAGCCTTCTCTTCTCCAGGATGGACAGCCCCAGCACTCAGCCAGTCTTCTCAGGGTAAGTGTTGCATTCCTTGGAGGTGATACAGGAAAACCAACATGGCTGCACTAAGGGCAAATCCCACTCAACCAACCTCATGGCCTTCTATAATAGTGACACTGCAACAATGGATAAGGGAAGAGCCACTGATGTAATCTACCTTGACTTTGGTAAGGCCTTTGACACTGTACCCCACAGCATCCATCTCTCCAAATTGGAAAGATATGGATTCAACAGGTGGATTGTTCAATGGATGAATAACTGGCTGCAGGATTGAGTCCAGAGAATAGTGGTCAATGGCTCAGTGTCTGGATGGGTATCCAGATTTCCACCAGTGATGAGTGGTCTTACAGGGGTCAGTGCTGAGGCCAATAATCTTTAATATCTTCATCAGTGACACTGACAATGGGCTCGAGTAGACTCAAAAAATTTGCTGATGACACAAAGCTGTGAGGAACAGTGAACATACCAGAGGGAAAGGATGGGGACCTAAACAGCCTGAGAAATGGGACCAGGTGAACCTCATGAAATTCAACAAATCCAAATGTGAGATCTTGCACCTGGTTCAGTGGAACCCTCACTACTAATACAAACTGGGTAATGAAAGGATTAAGTACAGCCCTGCTGAGAAGGACTTAGGGATACGGTGGATAGGAAGCTGGACATGAGCCAGCAATGTGCCTTCACAGCCCAGACAGCCAATCATAACCTGACCTGCATCAAAAGAACTATGGTAAGCAGGTTGAGGGAGGTGTTCGTACCCCTCTACTCTGCACTGATGTGGCCTCATTTGGAGCACTGTGACCAGATGGGGAGTCCTCAGTACAAGAGAGACACAGATCTGTTGGAGTATGTCCAGAAAAGGGCCACAAAAATGATTTGCAGAGTGGAACACCTCTCCCATGAGGACAGGCTGAGAGAGCTGGGGATGTTCAGTCTGGAGAAGTCTATGAGGTGACCTGATAGTGGCCTTTCCAGACCTAAAGGGAATCTGTAAGAATGAAAGGGCAGACTCTTTAGCAGGGTCTGTGGTGATAGAACAAGGGGTAATGGCTTCAAGCTCAAAGTGGGTAGATTTAGGTCAGATCCAAGGAAAAGGTCTTTTACAGTGAGTTTGGTGATGCACTGAAACGGATTGCCTGAAGATATGATGGATGACCCTTCTCTGCAGACTTTCAAGGAGAGGCTAGATCAAGCCATGGGCAACCTGACTCAGCTGTGCATGTCCCACTGTAAGGGAGTTGGATGAGATGATCTTTAAAGGTTCCTTCCATCTCTAAGGATTCTACAGAGAAAGTGATTTCCTATACCTCTACATACTTCACAAAATACTTGAAGTTCTGATGTTACATTACTAATCAGCATCACATTGCATGGTTCACATTGCATGGTCATGAGCAAAATCATTTATAGATAAACCATTCTTCAAGATTATAAGATGAACCCTAAATAAGACCTAAGTTTTGGAAGTATAAGTTTAGGAGTTTGCTTTTGTTCAAATACATGTTAAATACAACCGTAATCATTGAGCTCAGTGCCTACTGTTGCTAGGCAGATGGGCTGCAGGTGGTAGGTGGGTTTTAGAGATCCCTGCATTTTGGAATCTTACTATTTGAGAGAAAAACTCAGGTTAGCACCTGTCAAGAGACATACTTCAAAAATTTGGCAATTAATATTATCTCCTTACAGACAGGATCTTGCAGCTTCAGAATCTTATGACCTCTGTTCTCTTTCAGTCTGTCAGGTGAAAGGCGTTTGGAAGTGCAACGTAGCCCTGAAGAAAGATTGTGAAGAAAGGAGCAGGGAGATAACCTTATGAAAGCTCATTCAGAGTTCGAGTTTTTGCTGTGGTAGTTCCTCAGAGAAACTAATCTGGGATATGTGCTCCTTTTATGATTTAAAGCAGATGACTACCTCCTTCCTTTCTCTTGTTCTTTGTGATATGGGAATGAAAATAAAGTTTGCAAGAACTAAACAGTTTCCATCTTTTTCTCTCTTGCTATATGCAGCTTTTGCAGAGATCTAGGCACTTTTTGTTCTGTTCTGGGATTTTATTTTCAGAGGTAGCACACCATAATCAGTTTGAATTCGGTAAGATATATGCAGTTCACTGGTCAGCTCCATGTTGGGATACATTTTGCTGACAGGGCAACTGAGTATTCAGGAATAAGAAGAATGGAAAAAGCATTTAAATAATACATGATGTTAACAGCACAAAACCACTCACCTCAGTACTGAGATATGTGTCAAGAAATCATAAGTTTTAATGTTCCTATTACTTTTGCTTCTTTTTATGTAGGGTTTGGTTTGAGATCCTTGTTCAGCTGTAAATTCTGACTTGGCATTATGAGACATGGAAAAGGAAGGTCCAATCTTTCAAATCAGTGAGAACTAGCAGTGTTGTCTTTCTTTCTCTGCCACTGTCCACGCTAATCAGAAACCTAGATGGGAGCACACAGGCAATGAACACAATGCTGAAATGAAAGAAGATTAAAAAAAAAAAAAAAAAAAAAAAAGGAAACGGTATCAGAAAAGAAAGATCTTCACAGGAAAGTGTTATACTAGTTTGCATATGGTAAAAATGTGCAAATAAGAACTATAGTGAAAGGTGGGAGATGGGGTAGCTGAAGATTCATCTTAACCTTAGGAACATTGCAAGCATAGTTGTTACTATAATAAACTGAATGATTCTCTTCAGGTCCATGAAGCTTCACGAGCAGGGAAGAAATAGAAAATAATTTTCAGGAAAAAAATTGATAAGGAATTGCTAGTATGAGAGGCAAATACATGTTGAGAAAGAAGTATTTTAAATAACTGATAGTGTCTACAACTCTTAATAGAATCAGAAGTAACAGTTACCTTGTCTGGTGCTGATTCTTCCAGACCCTGAAAATGAAGGAAGAGGGGCACAAATTTCAAATAGGGAAAAGAAAAAAATAAAAATAGAGAAAAGTGTCAAATGACGAGTGTTCTGCTCACAAATAAAAAAAAATTGCATCTGACAGGTTCTTGGCAATACCAGGCAAAGTATTCACAATAATCATATACAGGCCAATTATCACAACCAGATAAAAGAGTTGACCTCACCCAACTGGTGTGGGGAATTTCTAGCTATGCAGCACTCCATCACAGAAAGCAGCCTAGAATCAATTCCCTATTGGCCCTTACACAAGTCCAGGGTGGCTTTACCTTGGGTACACTCCTAGTCATTCAGGGAGCACAAGTGCAAACATTCTGCCTGTGCTCCCCAGGACAATCACACCACTTCACCAGCTGCCCAATCACCAGTTCAAGCTGTTCCCCTACAATTAGAGATGAGAAACTAAGAGGATAGAGAAAAGAGATACATGGAATTTGCAAAGAGGGCAAAGAAGAAAGGAACTGAGAGGCCAAAGTAATTTACCATGTTTAATGTCAAAACTGATCTGGTTTAGTAACCATACACCTTGTAGCAACTCCATATTTCCTTGTAAATTCCAAGAAATTAAGAACATAATTATTTTCAAGATAAAGATCTCAGTGTTGTTTTTTTTGTTTGTTTGTTTGTTTGTTTTCTTCAAATGTTTTTCTCCCTCCAGTGACTTCCCAGTGAATTCAGGCCCCATTCCATTGTCAACTCAATGGCTCAGGTGCCGGGTATTTTAACAGTAGATGGAAGGCAAACATAACCATGTGACAAAATATTGCTACATTGGTGAAGAGAAGGCAGGAGGTATGGAATAGGCCTATGGAATGAGCTCTCCCTGAGTTATTGTGTACCATATTACTCTCTGATTGAAATGCAGAGTCCCTGACTTTGTTTTGGCTTTCCTCTGTATGAAGGATGAAGACAACTTTCTAAAATACCAGTCTCACTAAATAGCACTCATGGCGCATCCACTAGCAGAAAAACTGGTGAACAAATAGTACCAACAGGTGAATTTCTTAATTAAATGCTCACAGATATCACTTCAGTCATTTTGAAAGGACACAGAACCTCCACCATCAAATAATCTCCAAAATTCAAAATGCTCTTCCTTCTTTTTAGTATTCTCTGCAGCCATGGCTCTTCCTGTTTTATTCCACGGTGTCTCAGCATTTGAAAGATCTGACGGCTATGGTCTCAGTGCAGCAATATGTTTGAGCACATATTCTTCACTAGTATTGCAGAAATTCATGAGCTGATGTGATTTGTTGAAACACAGTGCTCCACATCAGACTGAGGTCACTGTCTTCTAAACGTACAGGTCCTTCTGAAGCATCACAAGGATTTAAATAAATAAATAAATAAATAAAAATTAAATTAAAAAAAATCAATGGATTAACAAGTTTCCATTGGTTTCAAATAGAAGGAAAATATGTATAATTTCTGCTTGGCAACTTTTTCTCTACCCATTCTACATCCCAATTTATTCAGCCTTTCACAACATAGTATTAATGCTTAGAGTACCATTTGTGGAATAGTAAATCATTTGCTTTTCAGCTCCAAATGAAATATTATTTAACTTTAGAAAATAAAATAAATGAATGAATAAATAAAATAATAAAAATCCCTCCCAAGAGAAGGGGGTCTGGAATCAGTATAAGTAATATAAGAGTACATTTTGATACACAAGGAAATGATATTCATAGTAGCCTAGGCAGATTGCAAACAGATGTTGCTAGAAAGTGAATCTATTATTAAATTAATTTGCCTTTTCGCCCCCAAGAGTCTGTAAAACATAAATCAGATATGCTTAATAAAAGTCAAGTTTGCCAGAAATATTCTGCACTCAGGCACATGCAATGTGACACTGACAGAACTGTCTTTTCTGTCACAGCTCTGAACATAATTGATTAAAGATCCCATTCTTAAGAGATGTTAGCCAAAGTTGATTCTAGGGCAAAATCACTCAGAGTGGGGCATGCCAACTTTGTAAGGAGAAAGTAGGTGAGCCTGACAAGCTGATGTTGGCCTGAAAAAAACAATGTTTTTCCAGTAGATGGACAGTACCAATAACTGGTCAGTGTGGTTTGTAATGTCCAGCAACAGGAAAAGTTTTGAAGCAAAATAGGTCAGGAAAATATTTGTCTTCAATTGTGGATTAGAAGTGGCACGATAATTTGTTAGGGAAACATTCCCTTCTGGTGACAAGCTAAGATGCAGTTCATCACTTTTATCATACTTAAAGAGAAAGTGAAAGAAATTAGATAAATTTTGCAGTAAGAAGAGATTCTATGTCTCCATCCAACCATCTGATTACTAGGTTATCACAGCATCCTTATTGCAGCATTCAAGGACTGTTAAAATAAAATGTTAATAGCATACCCAGTGAACAACTAATTCAGAGATATAGATGGGTGGTGGCTGGCAAGTCACGGTGCATAGATCTATACCCTTAGCTAGCACAAATGGTGCAACTTGTGTAGATCAAAACCAAGACCTGTAACTCAATAGGTACATGCAATATCTGTTAATGTTATCACTGCTCTGCCTGGGTCAGTTAGCATGAGTAAAATTGAGGATTTCTAGAAAACTGTTTATTGCCTGACATTCTACAGTAGCGAGTAAAGAGCAGGGTTCAAACACTGCGCTCTTTTCTTTTAACAAGAAAAATCAGGCTGATGATGTTTGAGTTATGAAATGTTATTTCAGATAAAAACTTAAGTAGGTGTCTAATGGCTGTGCAAACTTAAAGCCTAAAATATCAAACAGGTATTTTAGGATGACAACTCGTTTACATTTTCACTTGTTCAGTCTTTTCAAAACCATCTCTTGGACTGTGCTAGTTTACATAGAATCAAGTATATAGCTACCATAACTATACTGCCTTCTTTACTTTTTTACTTGTAAGCTGTTTTTTCTGGACTCTCTTTAAGATTTGGAAATTCAATTTGAACTGAATTCTTGGAAACTGATACAATGATTCTGAAAGACTGTATATAGAAATGCTGTGGGGATGAAAAAAATGAAAGGAAATCATTTAAAATGTTCCTGGCTAGAAATAGGACAAAAGTGTATTCTGAAAAGTAATAAGATTCTAAAGATCACGTTTGGACTGTCAGGAAGGATTTTTATTTTAATGAAGTGATGACTGGAGGCCAAACTCATTATTTCTATCTTTCATACAAGTTTGAGCAAAAGCAGTGAGGAAAATAGGAGTGGGAAATTCTTTCTCCTCCCATTACTTCCTGACAAACAGGGAAGGATAGGCAATGAGGCCCTGTACTGGCTCTCTCCAATCTTTCCAAGAGCTCAGGCTGTCAGCAGCACTGTGATATATCTGAGCTGGAAGCAAGCTCTGCCACTGACATCTTTCTGATGTTCCCCTATCCTCCTTGCCTAGCCAGGCCATTGGAGCGCTTCTGGAGCAGGCTTTTCCCAGCCAGCCATGAGCAAGCTCAGTCCCATTAAAGCTAAATTAACATGGCACCAGCTCGCTGGTCTGGCTTACACCTCTTTCCTTTCCATCCAAATTCCCAGAATGCCTTTCCAGTTGTTTTACTTTTTATTATAATTATTATTAATATAGATATACACTATATTAATTTATGAGTGCCTTTAACTCTGGGAAGAAAGAAAAATCTTTAAATACACTGACTGTATTTATCTGTTCTTAATTGCAGCCTCCTGCTCCCAGGAGCAGTAAGTACAGCCTATAGAATATTGCAGTTCAACTTGCACTCAGCTGGAGCGTGTCAGTATTGCTGGATGTGCTTCTTGCACAGATGCCATCCTGGCAGCCTAGAAATATTTTGGGCAGTGCTGATTATGATAATAATGAGCAACAATGGGCAGTTCACAAGTCTGGGAGATTTCATTATATTTTGAACACACAAGCTCCTTCTCACTGCCATTGATTACTGTTGTTTATCAACTAAATGTCTCCAACCTAAAATCTGAATAATTCTTGCACTGTTTTAGTGGAAGAAACAATAATAAAAACTTCCTATTCTCTTCAGAAACATAGGTTTTTATTTTAATAATGTAATGAACCCAGAAAGACTTATGTTACTGTTAGAATATAAAATAAACCAAATGGAACCATTTGTAATCAGGATTTTATCTGAGCAGTGTGCTCTATGTATCACCCACTGCCTATAAGAATGTGTTCCATTATACGACAGCAGTAATAGGAAAGAAACTAAACTATTTGCATCAACAATAATGCAACCAATTTTCAAGACTTGCATGTCAAAAATCCATTATTCCAGACATGATTACCTGGAACTGCCAATAACAATCGTCACCAATTACATTTTTTTACAACGCAGCAAGAATTTCATAATTTCATTTCACTTTCCTCACCCTATCTTTTCTTCCTTTTCCTTTTCATCTTATTTTTAATCTTTTTTTTTTTTTTCTTTTCTTTTTTTCCCATGGAGATAGGGTAATGTCTCCATCACTTAGATTAGAACACCACATCTAGTACAAGCAGCAGATGTTAATACAGAGAGGCAGAACGTCTCCATTTTCGCACTGTTAATTCAGCTTACTGAGCCAATTTCACAATTCTCACATTCCTTGGTCCTAAGAGAAAATGCTAATTTAGATTGTTAGAATTGACACAGGTTAGGGTGTAAAGGGTAATTAGCATAAGATCCTACACAAAGTGTTTTTTGCACCATTAATCAACACCCACCTATGAATATACATTTTTGGTCAGAAGTGGTTTTAAGTAGTTCTGAAAAAATCTCTAAAATACTTTGTATTATTTAAAAACAAAATCAAAAAACAAACAAACAAACAAAACAAAAACAAAACAAAAAAAACCCTGTAGAATTTGTCTGGAAGCATTTTCCAGTGAAAGTATCTAACATGCAGTTAAAACAGAGCTTTTATTTTACACATGGGAATTATTAAAAACCCATAAAAACATTCCAGATAAACATTTGTATATGATTCTTAAGATTTTAGAGGGATCTAAAAAAAGCAAAAACACATAAAAATGCATTAGATGATTTGGGGTTATTCCACTTTCTCATCCTCAACATCAGAAATCTTACCTAGAATTATGTTAAAAAAAAAAAATCTGCTTTGAACTGCACTTCATTAACACATACATAGTTCTAGTAAATTAGGTTTTCATTAGTGCAGACTGATTTAATTTTCCTTGAAAATGCTACTTGGGATGGGAAAATTCAATATAATTTTAGAATATTTAATCTAGGAGTACATCCTTCATAAAATGTACATTACTGTTACAGTTAATGTGAATTATTTAAATGATACAAAATGATCAGACAAACTGCTCTGAAAAGGAAACCCTAAAACAAACAAAAACAGATTAAAAATATTAGTTTAATAAAGAATGGAATTCTGTAACTGGGCAATCTTCTTGCTGATAATTTACGGAAGGTAAAGTCAATTTACAGAGGTTGAAAGATCTCTCAGTACACCTGTTCCAAGTCCTGCTTAATTAGGGACACCCAGGGTTATGCCCATCATCATGTCCAGCTGGTTTTGAAGATCTCCAAAGAGGAGACTCCACAGCTCCCCTGGGCAGCTTGCTCTATCAGTCACACAGTAAAGAAACATCATGTGTTCCAGTTTGTCCCCATTATCTTTAGTTCTGGCCCTGTGCACCACTGAAGAAAGTGTGTCTCTATCCTCTCTGCATCCTCCCTTCAGATATTTGTAGGCAGTGATGAGACATCCCAGAGCCTCTTCTTTTCCAGGCTGAGCAGTCCCAGCTCTCTCAACCTTTCCTCACAGCAAAGATGCTCTGTGGTCCTTTGCTGGACTCTTTCCAGTATATTCCCTTGTACTGGAGGCCCCAAACTGGACACCATATTCCATGTGTGTCCCCACCTATGGTACGTAGAGAGGAAGCATTAAATCAGGTTCCAGAAAAAAGGGTTTTTTCCTAAACTGGATGAGTATAGAAATAAAAATTCTAACTGCCAAGGACTAAATGTTCTAGGCATTTTCATGCTAAAACAGACAAGTCAAGTAATTATTGTCTCTAATTGGCACTTCCACAAGATGTAACAATCTTTACAATACTCTCAGCCAAGTGGCACTTAAAAAGGTGAAAAATTATTTCTTGCCTTGGGAAAAAAAAAAAATAATAATAACAAGAAGAAGAAAGAAAGAAAAGTTTTGCAAAGGGAAAGGGCTGTGAGTATGCTCAATACACAGCTTATGCTTAAGCTTGTGTATTTTAACACAGGCCTATAAAGGCTATTTTGATGATATCTAGCATACTTAAATATCTACTGTTTCAGTACTTGTTCAGTGCAGGTGGCATTCAGTTTCAGGTTTTGACAATTAATTTGGGTGCTGTAGGAGCCTCTGTGGGAGCTAAAGAGCTTGCTACTCCTTTTCTGCACAGGGTAGACATAGGACTTTATTCAGCTATATATATATATCTGTTCTATATGCCTAATGATATATATATATATATATATCTATGAAGTATTTGTATGTAACTCAAGTTGTCTCAACCTCCACTCATGACCATGAGAGGCCTGAGTCTTCTTGAGATCTATGTCAATTTACCAACTCTGTGAAAATGAAGGCATTTTAAGAGGCAGTAGATGTCTATTTTAGCAACTAGATAAAGTCCTTTACTGTTATGGTCAGAAGTGTTTGAACCAGTTGTCCATATTTATGTATGTACTGCCAATGAAGGTATGGTAGAGCATCTCACCTGGGTACGCAACTACTACTCCAGAAAACATGGGTTCCTGTATGTCATGTGTCCATGCAAGCACCGTGTAAGTGTACCATATAAATAAATACACTCAAGCTTCTAAGGTTACTCTAGATGTCTACATGGAGAACTAAACTCAGCTAAAAAGAGACTGAGATAGTCCCTGTACTACAGTCCAACTCTTGCAGACTGAAAAACTCTATGGACAGTAATGGAAAGCTAGAAAAAAGAATTTCTTGTAAACACTTGCACGCTACATATTTTATCTGAATATGGAACTGCATCCTATCCTTAGAAATAAGTTCATTTACCTATGCATAGACATCTGGTGTCATTTGAAATGCCTGGAGGTATCCAAGACATCTGTACAGACCCGACAAATATGATGAGGACCTAAGGGAAACCTGTGACCTTTGGAGCTGGAGCTGGAGATCGGCAGATGCTTATGTCCAGGTAACTTAATTTTGTTTAATACTATATTAACAGGCCTACAAAGAATTAACCACTAATGTATTTTTTTGTTTATTAAGATCTGAGAAATCAGTAAAGTTACTTGTATTAACGGTATAAGATCGAAGAAGAATTCAAGATGGAGAAAATACATAAATCAGCTGTAGAAAAGAAGAACATAATTACTAATGTGAAGTAACAATTACTAATGTGAAATAACAACTAAAGTAGCTCTCTCTTGAAGCAAAATTCTATTGCACAGCTAATCAAACTGATAGATAAATTCATCAATTCAATAAAGTGAAATATTCATTTTTGGCCTGTAGCTAATAAAAAAACAAACATAAAACTCTTGCTGATTTTGTAGAGTTTTACTGTACAGCATCCCCACCTGGAGCTGTAAAATTTTCATTCATAATTATCACAGCTCAACTCACCACTTAAAGAATTATCTAATGATTACAAATGGAGATGCCCTGATGGAAAAGAAGTTACTTACCCAAGATCAGAGAACCACATGCTGAGGCCAGACAAAACCACAGTCTTCTTTCATAACAAAACCAACCTTCTTTGCACCAGATGTACTCATCCTTGAAAATCTGACTTCATATTTACAGTGATACAGATAAACTGAACTGTTACATTTAGTAGTGTATGGTCCAAAAGATTTTCTTGCTTCCTGGTTCTGTACTTCTATCACTCTGAGAAGTCTGTATGAGCAGGATGTTGACTGGAAATTTTCCTGTAATAAAATGTTCAGGTCTCTGCACTTAAATAAATCATCTATGCTGAAAGAAAAAAAGATCAAATAATAGCATCAACTAACCTTGGAAAGAAAATAAATTTATTTACAGATTTTTATTTATTATTATTTTTTAATACGACATAGATCATTTTTTATGTTTTTTTTTTGTTGTTGAAATAATTTTCATGTCTTAAATTTTCTCACTTTTATTTGGTATGGTTTGGCTACAAAACAATAAGAAGAAGAAGAACTGAATTCACCCAGCTCTAGTGCAAACAAGTATGTCAATTAGTGTTAAGTATTGTAGGTTTTTCTATTCAACCATATGTCCATTTTGGCTAGGATTGAGGCCAGTTGCTAATTTTATACAAGACAAACAGCTGCTGAGTAGAAAATCTTGATATTTGCTTGCCTAGAATTAATAAAAAATGTTAAAAGACAGAATTCCTTCTTTAAAGGTCATCGGAGGTCAATAGGTATTGACCACTTAAGGAAAAGAATAGCTTTGTAGGACTACTTTTGTAACAGTTTTTCTAACCACTTTCTTCGGTGCAGCTCACAAAAAAGGCAAATGTTCACAAGCAACTGAAAAAAAGATATTTTTCTAATAATCTTTATAAGGAACTCACTGAATCCTCCTGCTTTTATCAGAATAAGAATGTAGGAACTCATTTCTTGAGGTTGTTGGGGGCATGATTTAGTGAGACAATATTAATCATAGGCAGATGGCTTTGCTTAGATGATCTTAGAGGTCTTTTCCAACCTTAATGATTCTATGATTCTATGTGCCTTGAATAGACCTTGTCCTTTTCTTGGAGAAAGAATGGGCAAAAGAGCTGAGGTGTTGCTAAGTGGATGCAGTATCCAGATTACTAAGCCATTAGGTGGATAAATTTACTTCTAAGCCACCTACTTGGTGATCTATGTACAACTACTACATTAGGCATAAATACCATTTATTGCCTTGCAAAGCTCATAATAAACCCACCTATGCTTGTTTCTGTAGATTGTCAAACTTTACAAGTTTACCTTTAGTGAAGGCCATCCTGGGGCAAATTTTTCACTCTTTGCACTTAAAAACATTTGTAAAAACATTCAATTTCTACAGAAAGTTCAATGTTCGAGCTTCCAGAAATAACTAGTTTTATGATGTTTGCCTTGTATGTCTCATAACTAAATGATAATTTAAATAAGTATAAAATATCCATGCAATGTTTTTATTATTATTTTTTAAATTATTACTTTTCATGATCAAGAAGTACCCTGCTCCAAAGCTGTCACTTTTAGGACTGCACTGATGTGCTAATTTTGCAGAAATAAGGAGTCAGTGCTTGTCTCTGTGAGGAATATAAAGAATGATAACCTGGTTGTACTTCACCATATGTTCAGCCTCATGCAAAAGTCAAATCAACTGCCTTTTTCTAAATTACTTCCTCTCCTGATACATGGACCTTATTTATATCCTCCCTTTGTGCAACCATAACACCATCACATAGGGCTTAGGTTCTGAAAACCGTAGCAATTGCCTGAAAATTGATTTGATGTCTTTTGCCCATCCCTCCCTAAGGTCCCTCAAGACATTTTAATATGAGCCATGACATTATGATGGATGAAATCTGGCATTTTACTGTAGCAATGCTACTCCCATGTGGAAAATAACAGCTTGTTCAAAGCCCATCTTCCAGCCAGATTTAGGATATACAGTAAGCCACATCTTCAATCTCCCCCCTCTCTCCACTCTTTCATAGCATCCTTTGCAAACAGTTTTGTTTTGTATATCAGGTAGCTTCAGTACCAGATTCTTGCTAATCCTTACCGCTCTGTGAAACTAGTTTGAAGCACGTAAACTGCTGTCACGCACCCTTACCTTCCCCAAATTCTCTTCCACAAAAAAATACATGCAACTAATTTACTGGTAATTATCTGAACAGAAAACAAAACAAAACAAAACAAAACAAAAAACTATTATGCAGATTTCACTGTAAATCATCTTTGATAATATAAAATTCCTACTGAACTGTCAGCCTAGTAACACAGTGTTACATACAGACACTCTAACTTAAAAATATTCTGTTTTCTCTGTTGGACCTTAACTACATAAATGGAGGAAATCTGTAAACGAGCCAAATGATATTTAAAATTTTTATTTAACTATCTAAGGAAATCTATCCAAGATGGCTTGCAAAGCACTCACTGTTGACTGACTACCAAATATGTTCCTTTACAGGTATCTGATAACCTTTTTTTAACCCCAGGTATTTGGAATAAAAGAAAGCTCACCCAAATGTTATCATGCCGATTAACTAAAGGCTGAAGTATTGAGACAGTTGTCATAGATGTTTGTGTGCATAGATGAAATTCAGGAAAAGCAGAAAGGATTTTGGCTTCTTGCACTTTGAAAGGTGGACTCATTTTAAATATTTAGAACAGTTAATTGTCTTTTTCTTTTTCTTCACCTCAGAAACCCTCTTCTGTCATCAGCTGCTGCAGTTGCTTTTTTTGTTCATAAATAAAAATGTGATCACACTGAGGAGTGTTTATCCTCTTATTTTGCCTTAAGCATATAAAAGTTTAAAGTAGTAATTTTATTTTATTTTTTGTATTTATCTTGTTGATCAGAGAGGACATATCAGATGTTTCACTGCTGAACCTTAAAGGTTCTTTACTGGCAATACCAGGAACAAAGGGATAATCATACCCCTGACTAAAACTAAATGGGAGCAAAGAGCTCTCCCAAACAAAGATGACTTCAAACATTAGATCTAGAATGCCTTTCACCATGAAACAATAGTAGGTGCTACAACACCGGAAGCATTGATTGGCCATCATAACTTTTATGGCTCTTATTAATTTGAACTATTCACAGTCATTGATGTTTATTAGAGAGTGCTGTTATCCTTTTTTTTTGCAACTGGGAGAGGGAGCTCACTTCAATTCCATTAATAATACTTCTTAAACTTTCGATAAATAAGTGATACAGCTAAATATCAAAGAAGTTTTACATACATTGTTGTGCACATTTGGTGCTTAGTTGTCCATGGGACTTTGGTACCTAAAATACTAGGACCTTGGGGTCTCTCCTCTCCTCACCCATTGCCTGGGACTGCAGGCCATCAGTCCCTGCCATAGAGATGGCATAAGATGGCAGCACCATCTCTACCACCAACACTGCCCTGCCCTGCAGACCAGTTTTGTGGTTTCACTTCACCACCTGCAAAGACTCATACATCTTTCCTGTGTGCATGACAAGAATCTCAATCTGCAAAAAATTTGAGAAAAAATGTCCCTAGCTCTGAATTACCCCTTGTGAAGTGGATAAAAATTGCCCTCAATTTTCTATTTGTGCTGCACTTTTCACTTTTAGTTGTAGATTTCCAAAAAAACTAAATTTCTGAATTCTAAACACTATGCCTGAACTAACCCAAATGTATTTGCAAAGCAGTTATGATTTTAGCACTGAAAAATTAAGCTTTTCTAGACTCTTCTCTGTTGCAATCCATATACAATACAGAGCCAAAGAGCTCATTACAGACACCATGAAAGTGGATGCGTGTACTATGCAACAGATTAAAGTATTTATTGATGATTGATTTTACAATAAATGAATACCTGAGAGACTTCTATCAGTTCTTTCAGTCAACTTTAAGGTATTTTTTTCTGCTGTCCTTCATCTCATTTTTAGATTTGACTTAGCTACTTCATCCTGTTTCTTTTTCTTTTTTTTTTTTTTCCTTTTTTCATTTTTTTTTCCTTTATTTTTTAACTACCTTCTTCAAATTCCTTTGACAACCTGAGAAAGTCTTGCAGCTGAATGCAGTATTAATTATATTTCAAAGCAAACCTTTTATTCATTTGGGGACAATCTGTGAAACAGAAATCTGTGACTGAAGCTGCTGCCAAGCCAATTACAGCAAAATAACTCAAATATGTCTCAACAGATTGCAATTTATCCTATTGTTAGATTGTTTACTTTTTAAATCAAAAGGTTATGCTCACTTAAATTAGCCTTGCATTTAAATATTTCTTACCTTTCACAAATTATATATGTATAGATATATATAGACAGTGTAGTGAATGATATAAGACAAATTCTATTCTCTAAACAATATATATTATAAATATATTTCCAGTTGATTTATTTAGAAATAATTCAAGAAAGCATTCTCGGTATTATAGATTTATAGATTATAGGACCAGAAAGAAAAATTACAATCTATCTTCTTTCATAAGTACAGGAAAATAAAAGGTTTTTTTTACTCAGCCATTCTTCTATCGAACTACTCAGCCATTCTTCCATCAAACAATTCTACAATATCAGAAAATGTGATTTAATATCTTTCAGTAGTGTTGAGTCCATTGTGTTTCTAGGTAATTCTTTTGGTAGTTTAGTATCTATTATTGTCAAAAAGAAATTGCTGTTGTACTTATTTACGAAAGTGCCTGCTCTTAAAAACAAAAACAAAACAAAAAACCTCCAAGACCCGACCATGCATCTGTACTCAAATATGAGAATTTCTATGGAGCCAATGGAACTAATGCTTCCTACTTCACTGGGTGTAAACAAAATTGATATAACATGCTTTATGAATATTTTGAGTTTCAAGTTGTTTGATGAATATTTTATACAAGTATATGACAATCTATTGACTTCTTATGACATATTTGCTGCCACAGACTGTCTATTCATAAACAACCAATTGCATAAAGAAGTGAGAGAGTTAAATCACACTTATTTTACTTTTCAAAACAAAATAAATCTTCAGCAGTGGGAACAGACATACACACATTTTTTGTCTGTCTCCTATACTAAATATGGTTTTTCATAATTATATGTATGGTTATTTCTTCATACTTAAATTCATGCATAACTAAATCATTAATCAAATGAACATTTGTTGACTTCACACAGTACTTTCTGAATTGTCTTCATTCTCCTTCCTTCTAAATGGAGCTTTGTCTGTATTTTTGGACTTGAACTTTATTGCTGAACTAATTCAGCCCTTAAGCTGAAGAAATTCTGGTCAGCAGTAGAAAACAGATTTCTTCATGCAGAGATTGCAGTATAACTCCAACTAACATCCTCATTAAGCTTTTGAATGTACTCATTGATTATTGAACCTGAACTTGTGCTAGTTGCATATGGACCTCCCAAACATGTAGAACCTTCCACAGCACTCTGGAATTTCTCTGATGAGTATTAATGGAATAATTTTGATATACTTTTAAACTAGCTTACAATGACCAAAAAAGAATAACTTGAATTCTGGATTGATTTGTGTTCTGGAAAATAATTATGTCAAATATGGAAAAAGCTATTTCAGCTCCTGCATAAATTCATGTAGAGCCAAAGGCAAAAATTTTCCAGTGCAATCTAATTTTCATAAATGGTGGACATCCTTAAATGCTTCTGACATCACTGAACTCAGAGCTGAAAATTGTATCTCGGTGTCTCTGCAAAGTCTACATAGAAGGGATAATATGTTCTCCTACTGATATGACAACCCTCCTGCCAGCAGTCCATTATCCCAAGAAACCCTTTTTTTAAAGAATTTTTTCTATTTAAGAATCTGATATATCTACCTTTATTAAAAAGAGTGGAAGAAGAATGAATCATAAAGAGGATTCCTCCTTCTCCAGCTATATATTTTCTAATTTTTCAGTTTTGTGCAAACTTGGACAGGGCACGACGACAAGGTTGGTGGGTACCTTTTTCCTTATTTAAATATAAAATTATGAGAATGCTAATTTACTACCTTACAGTGTATGCTTTTAAGTCTTAAAAAAGTACCTGGAAAGGATTTGAGATATAAATTCATACCTATAGCTATACCATCATGAACTTGCTAATGCTTAAGATAAAATTCCAAAAAGCTTTGTCAGTACAATCTGAAAATACTATTATTAAGAGATGTCTGATATGTAAATGTCCCATTTAATTTGGGATATGAAGTTTATAGTGCAGAGTCTCAGCTTTTTCACCTGTATTCAGAAAGCTTCATTCAACTTCCTCAGATATTTTAGAAACTGATGATACTTGTGTATTTTACTTTGAGATAATCTTTTTAGAATTTTGTCTCACTGAAACTGATATAGAACCATGCTCTGATGGTTTTCCTGGTGAGATCCCTTTCAGTACAAGTCTGTTGTCTGAAGAACTTTCTCCAGGGATCCACATCATATTTCACACAGGAACTATGTATCACAGAAGCTCAGAATCATAGAATGGTTTGAGTTAGAAGGAACACTGATGATCCTATAGCTCCGACCCTGTATATTCTCATGGGTATGTGTGTATATATTGTGCTCTGGACAAAGTCTGAGTATACAACAGTGCCCACTAAGACATGAAGTAGTACCTTATCTGTACTCATCCTGAAAACTCAGTTACATAGATCTTGTGCAGTCATGAAGGAGATTATGGCTATATTTGTTTCCATTTTGTGGGCTGTGATTTCTTCTTTTGACTGAAGAATTGACAGAACCACATCATCCTGTTACCCCCACTTCCCACTTTAGCCACCTGGCATATCTTTTCTTTTACACTTTGGATTATTTGTTGTAGGGTGTAGAAATGGTAATGTCTCAATGATTGCACAGGAGACTAGGTGGGTGGTCTTCAAAGAACTATCATTTGAAGTTACATAAAATAATTCATTATCTCATTTTGGGCTAGAATGTTTGGAAAACATAGTTCTGAAGCTGAGAGGATTTATTTAAAAAAATAAAATCAAAATAATCTGATGGTCTACTAAATGGAGTTAGCTCATAAACAAGTTAACTCTTCAGTAAGTAACTCTCATTATACTTAAAGTTAATTTTATTATTGCCACATGATCCAGGAGATTGAGCCACTCAGAGAACTTGGTATAAAAACTCTTTCAAACCCTTGAATGCTGAAACCCAGCATCTGTGTCCTAAACCTGCCAAGTGTAACCTCTGAATGGTCACCAGGCTACTGGCTCCAACACTAAAACATATTGAGGAGGAGTAGAACAGGGGAAGGCAATCCAGAAATGGGAGAAACTTCTGCCAAGAAAGTGTCACACAGATATATAGGAGCCAATTACCTTTGTAATTGCATTTTACCAATAAAAGCCAACATTGTGTCCAGAATTTTGTAAGCTCTGCTTGCTTCAGTGACAGTTTACAAGTGCAGTTAATGAGTTAATGTGAAGATACAAACTCTTATTGAAAGGGAATGACTATATTACACGAAGAAGAAAAAATAAGTCATGAAGATAAGATGAAATCTTAGAACTTTTACCAAATATCAGAAAATTCTGGAGATAACTGTAAATCTCCTCTAAGAGAAATGGATATGGAGCATCTACCAAGATCAGTTCTCTATTGATGGCTATAGTATATATAGCCTATAGTATATATAGACTATAGAGTCTATAGTACATAGGAATGACGCTCACCAAAATATGTCTCTATTTCAAACTGACTTTATTAATGATATCCTTTGTATGTATGGCAGGTTTAGTCTGTGCAAATATAAATCTGAACCATTTCTTGCACCATTTTATTTAAGATTGTTTTTCTGATCAGAATATTATAAAGTATTATTTTAAACAATCACTATCACATACATAGCTTCACTCTAAAATTTCGTGCTCATAGTTAACATTTGCACATGCCAAACCAATGCTGGAACATACAGACATATGTAAAGTTATCAGTGATAAGAGCTACAGTGGTAGGCAACTGACTAACATTTCTAAAATCTGATTCTAACCCAGGGGCTATAATTTTCAGTGAACTACAGGTTTGGGTACTTGATCTCCATTAACATACCATCTAAATATCTCAGTCTTGCAATATATTTCTCTTCAAAATAAAGACAGATTTTGCTGTTGCTATCACTGTTACTACTCCTTTTACAGACAGGGACTGGATGATAGAAGTGTTAGCTCTTTTGCTCAAGGTAGTAGGAGACAAAATTGAAACTGAACACTAACCCTGAATTTGTCCCTTTGGAACAACTTATTTTATTCTAATATTCCTCATGGTCGGACTTTAGGTGTTCCCATGTCTGGCCTTTCTTATCGGTCCTGCTTGTCCCCTCCTTAGTGTTTCAAATGGGCAGCCATAAGTGAGACACCTAAAATCATAAAGCATTTCTGAGATAATGCATCAAGATCATTTTCTCTGAGATACATAAGTTGATTGTAATTGGAAGGCAGGAAAGATACTGGGGTGGAAAAAAAGAGGAATTCAGAAATGGAGGAATGAGAAAACCTTGAATGTCTTTATCCAGAGCTTTAAAGTAAATAAAGTATTCCCACTATGCCTTGCTAAATGTAAACTTTCTTTAACTATTTTACAAGTTCAGTTAGAAGAGAGACTTCTTTTTAAACAACACATGGTGTTACTATTTATTTTCAGCATGTCTAATAACTTTTCTGTAGATACTCTAATGAACTTTATTCTCAGACACTTTACATGTGAGATTTTTAGTTTTCAATAACATGTTTAATTTTATTAGATATTTATTTGCAGAGAAAAACTACAGTTGCGCTCATAAACAAGGAAATGCCAAATGTGCCAATTTTCATTATATGTAGATCCAAATTATGATAGACGCAGACTCTATGTTCCTGTCTGTGATAAGGAAGACATATGTTGCAGTAGAAGATAAATTACATGAAAATGTGAATATTCAGTAGAACAGTTATCTTGGAAGTCCAGAGATTAGATTTTGCTTTGTCACTTAGCTACATGGCTCTTAGATGGTGTACGTCCAGTTGCATATTTCTGGAGCAAAGATAGGTGTTAGCTGAAGTAACTGCGAACTACAGTCTTGCTATAATTAAGCTATATTAATAGCTTAATAATATTAATTAAATAATATATATAATTATTAATTTTTTTTCAATACTTGATTAAAAAATTCTTCTCCTGTTCTGATAATAACTCTATGGTCAATAACAGCTGAGACAGAGTTACAGTATGTTGACTTAAATTTGCATACATCATCATATTGAAGCTCTGTTGAAAAATAATCCTTAATGAATTCAACATATTCTGTGAGTCAGGATTTACTTAACTTTACAACTTGAATCTCAAGAATCTAATTCCTTGAAAATAAATTTTAGTGTGTGCACTTACCAAGAGAGAAGAAATTGGTCAAGAGACCTTAAATATTTTTCCTCCTTATTATGCTATATGATATTCCCTGAGGTGATTTCTATTGCTTGGATTTTAATGAATGCATATTTGTAACATCTAGTAATACTCAGCGTGCTTAATTTCCACCACTCCAAGTGCTTAATATTATCCTAAATTTTATATTTTGTATTTTCATAGTTTCAATAATTGCACAATTTTAATAATTTCATAGTTTTAATAATTTTATAGTTGATGACCAAAGGATACTATTAGATCATTGAGCCTAACTCCTTGCTCTTCATTACATTTCACACGCATGCAGTATGTTAAGTCAAGACAAATGACTTTAGCTAATGTGATGTTTTTCAGTCTTCAGAAGCCTCAGTCATGTACCACAAGCAAAGAACAGGAGAGAAAATACAATATCCACATGCCTGGAACAAATACAATGGATACTTGGATACTTCAGGAAAAAGAAAGAAAGAAAGAAAGAAAGAAAGAAAGAAAGAAAGAAAGAAAGAAAGAAAGAAAGAAAGAAAGAAAGGAAGGAAAGAAAGGAAGAAAGGAAGAAAATAGAAAATAAATCCAAGGTATGATGAGAAAATTTTGTACTAAATGGACCAAACTTTCTGAATAACAACAGGCTAGCTAAAATCTTGAAGCACAAGGATTAAATTTAGGAAGTTGTTATCACTGTTTGACTTTAGATTGACAGCCTGCATATAAGTCTTGGACAAACTCATGACTATGTTGCCTCCAAACAGCTGTGGAAATGGGACAAATACACTAATCCAAGCTCTTACCTCCTCTCAATATGCCAAGCTGAAAAGTGGGGATAAAAAAATTTGATTTTGTTTATAAATCTCCGAAGTAATACCTGGGAATTTTGATTATTGATACTGTCATATAAAACTACGCAAAAGCCATGACTTCTCAGCTCTGAACAGTGAAGGTTCTGTCATTAGTAGACAGCTTGAAAAAGACTGTTCAACAAACCATTTGGCATAGAATTTGAAGTTTCAACACAAGCTCTAATTAAAAGACATAAACATCCTCTCACATATCTGAAGTTTCATTTTTGTAGTTCTACAGGAGTGATTTAGAATAATTTTACTTTATGGCATTTATAATAAATAAAGTCAATCTCAAAACCTCAAAACAAAGTCATGTGAGGTAAGTAGGTTATAAATCTGGAAAATCTAGTCTCCAAGCAATGGAATTTTCATGGCCTTAATGTATGATTAAATTATTTTTAGCTGAAGGAAAAAATAATCATACAAGACAAATATCAAGCTGCTTAAGTAATATACTAGAATGCTCACTCCAGCCATGTGCCATAAAACACAAAAATCAATGGTGTCTGCTCCTACAGTGGATGACACAGTCAGGGAAGAGGTTTGTTAAAATAATTCCATCTTCCAATGGTAATGCTGCAAACTGCACATGCTAGAAATTATCACTAGAAGGGTATTAACATTGAAGTGCTAAATTTCGTATTGAATATAAAAACCTCTTCCTGAATAAAATAGCATCTTCCAACATGGTTTTTATTTAGTGAACAAAATCTTCCTGGCTTTAATATGACAATGGTAAAGGATATTAATGTGCAGCCATATCTTTAAATCCAATCCATTGAAGTATTCAACAACCTGCCAGAAGAGGAAAATTCTTCATTTTTTCCTTACTCAATAAGGTCAATGTGTGTGCTGTGTTTCTTGCTAATTGGTGGGTATTTTTGTTTGGTTTTTTTTTGGTTTTTTTTTTTTTTTTGAGATATTCTAAGCTGTATTAGCAGTACTTTCTTCTCTGTGTATTTCATTTTTATAATTATTTCTGCATATATCACGTGCATATCTCATATGCACACCTCCACAATTGCATCATTTGAGGAGTGAGATTATTCTCTTCTTGCCTGTATACATTTCTAGCTGAATGCACAGGGAGTTCAAAGAGAAAAAGAAGTGTAATCTTACAAAGAATGAGAAAGTGCAATCTGCCTTTGATAAGACAAGGAGGAACAATTTTAAACTAAAAGAGGGGAGAATTATATTTTATGTCAGGGGGAAACTTTTTTATTCAGAAGGTGGCACAGACATAGGGTGCCCAGAGAAGCTGTCAGTGCCCCATGCTTGGAGGCATTCAAGGCCAGGTTGGATGGGGCCTTGGGCAGCCTGGTCTAGTAGATGTCAACCAGCCTAATCCAGGGCTTTGGAACTGGATGGGACTTAAGGTCCCTCTTGACTTGAAGTCCCTCTCAACTAAAGGCATTCCATGATTCTGTGGTTCTATGATCTCAGTTGTTTCGTGTCTGTAATAAATGTACGTAGTTCGGGAACTCTGAATCTCTGATTTCCAGCAAGACAAAGTAGTATGTTAAAAAGCAGCTAAGTGTTAATTGTGAAGTGGGCACTGGAAGTGAGAGAGGGCATAGTTTTGTCCTTTCCAGTCCTCTTTGGGAAATGCAGATTATGAGCCAAATAGAAACAAGCTAAGTGCAGGTGTTAAGGGAGTGAGAATGAAACAGATGGCTGAGTTTGCTCGTATGGCTAGTATAGTTTAACAAATCAATTTTGGTGTCTTCTGTGTTTGCTGAAAACTTTGCAAACATGTACATTTACCTCAATTGGGGTGCAAATAAATAAAATAAAATAAATGAAAACATGTATTTAGATACATGTTTAAACAGTTCTGAATATTTTTTTCTGAAACACGGTAAAGATGAGGGCTATTTTCATCTATACAAAGGAGAAGGCGTCTGTGAAAAGGCAGAACATAAATCTTAGACACGTGACTGAATTTTGTGTGATAACTTGGAATGGAAATCACAATGACAAGAGTTATCCAGCACTGATTTTACAGATAACTGTAGATAGCTTTCTCTCCATTGCTACTGTGGAAATTTCTCTCCTTATTAAAATAGTTAAGTGGACATGAATCACAGAATGAAACCACCATGTGCCCACAAACTACAGGTGAATGATCTATCCAGAAAGTCCAAAGATTTGCTGTAACTCTTAAGCAGTACTCCTGAAAGGACTAGGGTTTTAATATTAGCTATGCTGTCATCTGACTGCAGTATAAACATACTGGTCTTTTTCAGGTGAGTGACTCAAATTCAGGTTGCTGTTGTGAATCAGGCAGAAATGGGTAAGAATTGATGTTATGAGTAATCTTTCATGGTTCTTGAGTGATTGGAATGTGAATCAACAGAACCATTTTATTAGGGATATCTTTTAAATTTTCATCAAATGGCACACTGGTTATTTAAAAAAAGATCAGAAATGAGCATTGCTTTCATCAGATCAAGTGCAATGTTAAAAAAATACCAATAGCAACAATTCAGTCAATCTGAAAAAATAATCTCATGATTTGGCCAGGAAAGCAGAGAAAAAACACATTATATAATTTTAAATGTGAAGCCCCAGCATTTTACTAGGATAATACTCCCTCTGGTAACACAAATTGTATGCACACATCTTCCAGTTATGTTCTCAAAGCCAGTTAATGACACGAATACTGTGGGTAAATATCACTTATAGTTCAGAGACCTTTGGTATTTAGTCTATACGCTGTGTGTGTAAATCCCAGGGATGAAAATTCATGCCGTCAGCCCCTGTTAGAAAATGTGGAGTCAGAAACAGAAAGCTCCTCAACAAGTAGATTCATAATCCAAAGCATTGTTGGATATTCCACATTCTACCTGGATTCCTAATTTCAGTAGTAAATCATTGGCATCTGGATTGGTCTCAACTAAGCTTCTAAAGCAGCTAAAGCATTCAGGGCCCAGGGTGGAAAGAATCTGGACAAGTATTTTGATTCCTGCCCTATAATGCAGTTAGCTGGAAGAGATTACAGGAATCAATGTCTAAATGTGACTCCAGAGAATTTACAAGGAGATGAAGATCAGACAGATATATTTACACTGCAGATGCATTAACTAATGTAAGACATTCCCACTCTTATTCATCAGTCACTCATCAAGTTTTTGGACATTGTTTAGGGAGTACTTTAAGCCAACCTTTGGTCCCAGGAATCATTACAAATTTTTATAATAAAATAAAATAAAACAGAACAAACAAACAAACAAACAAATAATATTAAAAAACAAAACAAAACAAAACAAAAAACACTTCCCAAGGACAAAAAAAAAAAAAAAAAACTGAAAGGAATTAATTCCTCCTAAAATTTAATTTTTCTGTGAATAAACTACAGAACGATTTGGAATTTCAAATCTGGAAAAAAAGAGTTACAGCAAATTTGGAATCTTAAAAAATAATAATAAGCTTCAGAAACTGTTTTTTTAAATATTTTCTATTGGACTATTACATAAAACAGAATCGCCTTCATAAAATGAAAGGACAGAATATTAATTCAGAAATTTTTTTTTAAATAAAATAATCAGTAAAAAGTATTTGCTATATTTAAATCAGAGAGAAGTTGCAAATAAAGGCAATAACTTTTTAAAATTCCTATATAGAAAATGTAGACAAGTTTCTAAAGTAGTAGGTTTTAATGCAAAATTTATAATGAAAAATTATCTGTCTTAATTAAAAAAAAATATCTGGTCATAGATCTAGAAAAGACAGTTGGTAGGATGAGAAACATTATAGTGCACCACAAAATCAATGCCAATTTTTTTAATAACCGACCAAGTCAGAAATTTTGGTTCCCAGTTTCAGCTTTAGAAGACTTGTATAAATCTCTTCTGATGTCCAGTATTGAAATAGAGGGAATAAATATTCTGTGGGAAATTTAAAAAAAAAAAAAAGGGTCTCCCTGGTTGGGAGTGTTTTAGTCCATTATTTATCATCTACGTGGTTTATTTTTGTTCTTTCCTTTCAGGAGTAGGACAGTTGGTGAACTTCATGAAGGGTATTGCCTTGTGTAAAATGACAAGGGAAAGATCAAAGGCTTTATGAATTCACTGTGGGAATATTTACAGTGGCTATAGTGGAGACATTCTGATAAGGTTTAGATATCTTCCTTAGTTCTGATATAAATCCCTTAGTCATGTTTTTGGCATAAACAAAGTTTTCTTTCTCTTGCGAGTTTAGTGATCTGCAGATATTGTAAATGGTTTGAAGAGTTCTGAGTAGATACGATCATCCCATACAAGTTTAATGTATAATTAAATAAGTCATTTAATCATGTTGTTTATTGATTTCCCATACAGATTCCAAGGAAGAATGGCTATAACATGGTGTATACAACACATAGAAATTATTCTTGTGATGCATTTGAATGCTTATTTCAGAATAGCCTATTCTAAAGTATTTTGGGATAAAATTCCTCTTTGAATTATTTGGGTAGGGATGATGAATGCTCTCTTCAGAGCAAATATAATGGTGTCCAGGGCATGGCTTTGTAATATAACTGTCTTGATGTATTTTGGATGGTTACTGTCTTCATGGAAACAGATGTGTTGATTTGGAGGTTTTCCATAGATTATAGCTGGCAGGTTGTCTATTTTGATTTTTCCTTTGGTGCCTGAAAACTGAAGATTATCTTGGAGGATTTCAGGCAAAGTATAATAGAATTCTGTTTGTGGTGGATTAATGAAAAAAAAACATATTTCTACTACAGATGATAAAAATACCAATCTTATATATGAGGTACATCATAAACTTCACAGTACAATTGTAAAAATATTTTTCTCTGAATTTACTTCTACTTAAGTGCCTTTTTCAAATTAGACATATAAAGCCGGATTGGAAAGTAATAGTGGTAACTTCATATAAAAATTGCCATTAACAACAGACAAAAAGATAGAAAAGTACAAGCCACTCATCTAGTACAAATCTTATAGATTTTTTCCATATTTTCTTGGAACAGCATTCTTTACCACTTCTACCTCAGCATCTTTCTATGCAATATAGAACAGCGTAATTTATTCACAGTTCATAATGACAGAAGTGATGCTATGGCCCAGTTTTAAATGTTACTTCCTAGTGGGGCAGTTTCATTATAAATAGTGGATAAAACAACACCTGGTAAGCTGAGAAAATACATGTAATGTATCTAATAAGAATCCAAGTGTAGCACCCACACTGAGGCATTACACTCTTCTCTGTATGGGGCTGCCCCTGGGATTATTTTTATGCTTTTATGTATGTGCTACATTTTGTGAGATTGCAATGGATATATTTAAACATCAGACAGCGACATCCATCAGTCAGGAACATTAGCAGAGGGGACCTGATTATCAGGGGCTGGATTCCTGAAACAGGCTAACTACAGCAATTAGTATTCTTATTTACTGTTTGAAGAATTCCACTTTAAATGAAATTTGTCACCCACCCCCAGACACATGGATAAATCATATACAGATTTAAAGGAAGAGTTCAGTCATAACTGGAAAAAAAAATGCAGCAAACTAAAAAATGAATGCTGAAGAGAAAGGAAAACCAATTTTCCTTCTAGTCTTCTTTAGGTAAGCAGCTGATAATGCTTTCTACTTCTGAGTTCAGTTTCCACTTCTTTCAGCTACCTCAGTAGATTTGGATTGCAAACTCACTTGGTGGAGCAATTTGAACCAGGGATACTATGAATGCTCAGGATCCCATACGCCACATCTGAGTTGCTGGCTTGGACCTTTTCAGACACATGAGAGAGCTGACCCTGATTTATTATTGACAGTGTTACATGTGGTAACTCTTGAACTACCAAGTAAAGGTAGGTGATGCTGATGCCTAGGTGATAGCTCTTTTTCTTTTCCTTCTTTGTTGGTGTTTTTTTCTTTGCTTGTTTCTTTGTCACTGTTGCTGCTGTTTTTGTTTGTTTGTTTGTTTGTTTGTTTGTTTTGTTTTGCTTTGTTGTTTTTGTTTTGTTTTGTTTTGTTTTTTGTTTTTGCTTTACAAGCACCACTAACAGAACTTTTCATTTTGAGTTGAGTGAAATGACATTTTTTTATTTCAGCAGTAGATTTTCTTCCTCAATCTCTCCCTCATGTTCCACAGCTAGCTCAATTTGTTGTTGTTACTCTATTGGTAGAACCACTTTTTCCCCACTTTGGCAGCAAACTCTGAAAAAACAAATTAGTTTTTCAATCAGTCAGCCTCAAGAATACAAGTTGGTGTTGGGCTTTCACCAAAGCTTTCAATATATCAGGCCAGCCTGGGTACACACTCCGAAAAGATCTTTCCTCTATGACTCTGCCAGCCTGTGCATCCTTTATTGCAGGCGCAACAAAGGTGACAATCTGTGGCAGGCCTGGTGGGAGCTGATCTTAGTGGCAGGCATGCAGTCAGCTATAGCCTGCTGTCAATTTTACCTGCCGGCGACTCTCCCAGAGGCCTGAGTCTGCCAGAGTTCACAAAAATGAGGACAAACAGTGCTGTTTTTTGTAGCTTTTTTTTTTTTTCATAAGTTGATTCAGGAACTTGGAAAACAGGCTGAGCTAGGAGGGATGACAGATGACACGTGAAAAGGGACCACCTATGAAAAGAGACTTTTGCCTTCCTATTTGTGCACATGTGAAATTCTCTGTTAAACAGAATCAAACAAAGAGAAAACTCATTTATACAGTGCATAAGACAGTTTTGTGATCTCAGACTTCAGATGCTGGTGTCCAATTGTCAGTCATTAGGAAGGCATTATTCACATGCAACCTCCTCACTTGTTCTTAGTAAGAACAGCACACCTTGTTAATATAATCATAGAATCATAGAAACATAGAGCATCCCAAGTTGGAAGGGACCTTTAAAAATTATCATGTCCAACACTTGGCTCCACACAGGAACACAATAGTTAAGTGCAAATATTTCTTCTTTTTGCAGTCCTTCATTGACATCTGCCACAATTCAGATATTGGCTAAAATGAATCAGTAAGTTACTCAAATCTGGCTAATTGTGCATCCTTGTAGATGACAGGATGTAGAGGGACTGTGTATAAAATATCACTGGTCATCTGTACACCTTGAGCTGTATTGTGTGTTGATAATAAATTTGACACCATCAATGGAGGAAATAATTGTACTGAAGCCCTGTTCCAAGGAACCATCTTCTATTTCTTTCTTAAAAGGGAGCATTTTTCCTAAGGAAAAAAAAAAAAAAAAAAAAAAAAAATCTGTACAAAATACGCCTTAGCACCTTAGGCATTGCAAGGATCACCAACCAATGTGCTCAGGAATAGCATAGCAACCGTCACCAGGGAGAATGTCAAAACTCTGAGACATGCAGACAAGAGAAAAAAAAAATTGAAAGCAGGCAATGGAGGTAAATTTCAGCTTCCCTTAAATATCCAACAATTTTTTTAAATTCCCATACAGTTCAACTGCATTGAATCTAACAACTGCAACAACAACAACAAGGGAAACTGTGTGTATTTATAAAACACATAAATTAATCTACACTATTGTTCAGAGGGAAGATGCAAACTTTGCAAAGAGGGAAGGTGAAAACATGGATTTCAGTAGTATAATTCAGAACAAAATCTAGTTGTATTTAATAATGCATTTTTTCAGGGTAAAATCCTGTGTTATAGATACTGCTTTGGCATGTTAGGTTTTCAGACGAATAACGAGAGCCATTATTTCCTCACTAGTACTACAAAGCCCATTGCCTTTGTTGCCTAAAACTCATACTTAAGGGTGATTTTGCCAATGCACTCGTACCATCTGGTGTTCTCCTTTCAGTCCTTGCTTGGGGCATAATGTGAGAAATCTCAGATTTTACTTTTAAAATTATTTTTAAACAATTATCAAATCTTCATTGTAGCAGCATCCAAATGGAGAAAGTGTCTACATGTCCTGCACAGATATAAAAATGCAAGGACATATATACCTGTTTAACAACATAACCAGTTTTCTTCTAGCTTTTCCTTCTTTTTATGCTGTATTTATGAATTTATCTGCCCTGGAGATTTTTTAGCCGAAATTCTCTCCTATCCCTCTTCAATCCATTCATAATTCTGTAGTTTTGACTCACTTCTGAGAACTGGAAGATAGCAGCTGGCATCTTGTTAGACCAAAAAGGAACTTACATGGATGTCTTCATCATGGAAACAAAGTTCTTGCTCACAATCCTAGAATTACCCTTTAAAATCATGACTTTTAATAGTTCTGTTTTGGATGAGGGACTAACTGTTCTCAGTAGATCCTGATGGTCAGCATGAAGCCATGACTTGTAAAAGCTCTAGGGAACCTCCGTTAGCAGGGGGTTGGACTTGATGATTCCCAAGGGTCCTTTCCACCAATGTGTTGCTGTAAATCTGTGATTCTGTGATTTTCTTTTTCATTAATCCTTGTCTTACAATTATTTCCTTCTTTGACGCTGTTATTTAACTACATTAAAAATCTTGAGGTAAAGTACTCATAGAATCATAGAATCATAAAAACACAAAGTTGGAAACGACCTGCAAGATCATTTAGTCTAATCATCCTCCCTTTACCATTGCTACCACAAGCTACTAAACCATATCTCATAGCTCCTCATCCAGCGTCTCTTGAACAGAGAAAATCTGTTAGGAGTCACTGGGAATTTATTTTTTTTTTCCTTTAATTTAAAATGGGTGGTTAATCTGATGGAAAAAAAGTGTCCCTTTGAAAAATAATTCTAGAACCACAAAGAAGGAAAAAAAAAAGCAAACATAGAAATTTCTGACAAAACTTGTGTAGATAAAACAAAAATATATTTGGATTTAGACTGTACTTAGTTAAAAAGAAATATGAAAGTGCCAGGAGGTTTCTTGAGAGAATATCTTCTAATACAGCAAATAATATTCTAAAAAAGTGTCATAGTCCAGTAGTCCAATTCTGTATATTTTTCCTTCTCTAATAAAAATAAATAAATAAATATTTTTTTTTTGCATCTTACAGACACGTAGAACACAGAGTACAAATAGTTAATTTTACCAGAGCTTATCTTCTATGTGTGACTGTTGGTTTATTAATATTTTATAAAAATTATTAATAATATTTATATAATACATATAGTAAAATATATATGTTAATATTTTATGTAAATCACAAGGTTTTGGCCCATATTAGGGCAGAGAAAACCTGTAAAAACCACATTAAAAAAAAAAGAGAGAGAGAAAAAAGTGGTTCTTGTCAATTCCTAAATGTAGGGTTTTTTTTTATTTGCTTCTTTTAAAAATAAAAATATGGAAATATGGACTACAGTAGCAAGCATATTATTAAATATTATCAATTATATAGTATAGAATTATATAATACAATATATAATCAAACAAGCAATTCTGCTGTGCTTGAGTTGTTCGATATTATGCAAGTTGGAGTAAATTTTCTCTCTTCTGTTACAGTTCCGATGCATGAGGAAGCCAGAAGAAAATATGTTTGCACCCAACCATGCAGCATCTGATCAGTATGGGTAACTTCTATAACTGGGAATCATTGACACAAATTCTATGACTCCATCTAATAAGAGACTCAATAATTTTACAGTCATTAGCACAGCAAACTAAGTCTGTAAGGACGGTGATCAAAAATCACACTTCAGGGCAGAAACTAATTGCCCAGCAGGCCAGGAAATTATGTTTCTCCTGTGTTGTACAAACAATCAGATGTCCTGTAAGTTTTCACCTTTTTTTTCAAAAAAAAAAAAAAAAAAAAAAAAAACAAGAGAAAATGAAATAGTGAATGAGCCTTCATTGCTTGGGTGTAGAAATGAAGAAATCCAGAAATGTAAGTTGAGAAATAAATGTTACATTAATGTAGATCTCATTTTCCTAAGTTCATTATTTAACATATAATATCTTTCCGCTGTATCATAATTCCTACATAGTATAAATGAGATCTGTGCCAGGAAGAAATTAAAAGACGTAAGAAGAGTTGATGAATAATAGGTTGATAGGTTGTAGGCTGTGAGTTTAAGGCTGTCAGAAGTTTAACCATACAAGCTGCTCTTTTTCCCTTCACTGCCCTCAATGATTAAAATCAGCTATGGTGATCTGGCCTCAGCTTTTCAGGTTGAAGCTATTGCCATGGTTAAATGGGAAAAGGAAACATCTTCAATGGTCCTCATCTCTATATAGTAATGCATATTAGTGTTTGTATCCAATGTATCCAAATTTCTTTATTCCCTTAAAAAGCACAGAAAGAACAAAAGAAAACAGAAAGCATCTCTCATTGCTAGCATGTTTCTACTTCAGTGTTTGCCTACAGGGCTGCCCTGAACCCTTGATCCCATTCTATCATCACACTGGCATCAATCATTTTTCCTTCAAAGGATGAAGTTTGGCCAGTTACATAATAAACAAACAAACAAACAAACAAACAAACAAATAAATAAATAAATAAATAGATGGGATAAGAAAGGAAAAGATGCATCTCTCTTAGCTCAGAAGGTCTCTACTAGGAAAAAAACAGCATTTGGGGAAGCTTTGCAAGGACACATTTAAGTAGTGGTTATCAGGAGCTGGGAGGGGCTGGGAGAGAAAGGTCAGGTCTATACATAGCCTAAGCATTTGCTACTTGCTGTTGCCAGGCAAAGGTTACGTGGCTAAATGAACCTTATGTCTAACCCCATGTGGTATTTTTTGTGTTCTTATCTGAACTCCTGTCATGCTGAGCAGAGCAGCTTGCACCTGACATTTTTCCCTTTATGGCCTTTTAAGCTACTAAGTCTGATTAGTATAGCATCCTTAGGGAGTGGGAAGACGTGGGGTAGGGGGAAAGGTGGCAGGCATTTGTAAGGCATGAAAAGGATCTCCCTTCCACCTAGAATTTTGGCCATCTACATAGCTGCTTCTGTCCTTCCTTCCCCTTTGTGATTAAAATCAGAGGTGATGCTGACACTCAGTCCTCAGGATCAGCAATTTTTGGTCAAACTTGTCCATGAAAAATACTCTCTTTTTTAATGAAGAATTTAATCTAAGATTTTAATCACACATCAGGACGCTCAAAGTTAAGGTTGCCACAGCAACCTTACAATAAAGCTTTGTGCAATGCAGCTAGTGAAACACAGATTATGATTAAAAAATATCTCGTTTTTCTGACAGCTTTTCATCCCCCCCCCCAGATTCTGTTCTGTCTGAATTGTCATCCAAATGAGGGAAAGGACAAGAGCCATGCTGGCAGAGGTAAGAGGTGTGCTGTTGCATATATGGGCTGGATCTCAATTATCTAGTACAATACAAGGCACTGTGATGGTTGGCCTTCCATCTTGGGAGGAGTCTCTAAAATCATCATGAGTTGGCCAAACCAAATGTTCTGCTGGAGTCTAGGTGAAAAAAACAACAGCAACATACACTATGTAGTTTTTTGCTACTAAGAAGACTTTTTCAGTAATGAGCATCTAACATAGAAACGGAAATGTTTTGGGGATGTGAAGTGTGTAATGCTTTTAAGTTGCACCAGAGGAGGTTCAGATTGGATATTGGAAAAAATTTCCTTTCAGAAAGAGTGCTGAGGCATTGGAAAAGACTACCCAAGGAGATGGTGTAGTCACTGCCCCTGGAGGTGTTCAATAAAAGTGTGGCTGTGGCACTGGAAGATATAAGTTAGTGGACACGGTGGTGATGAGTTGGTGATTGGACTAGATGAACTTAGTGGCCTTTTCCAATCTTAATGATTCTCTGAAAAGGTGCTGGGAGACTTTACAGAGAGAAAGGGAGAATGGTTCTGTGGAGTGGAAATGTTCTCCAGTGCATGGCCATTAGTGCTGAGTTGGTTCACTGATCAACAATAACATAAGTCAACTGATCTATCTCAAAAGAATAATAGAATCATAGAATTCTTAGCGTTGAAAGAGACCTTTAAAGGTCATTTAGTCCAACTCTTCTGCAAAGAACAGGGACGTCCACAGCTAGATCAAGTTGCTCAGAACCTGATACAGACAGGCTGGTCATGAATGTCTCCAAGGATAGGGCTTCCACACCTCTCTGTGCAACTTGTTCCTGTGACTCAGTACACTCAGCATAAAATACTTTTTTCCTTATATTCAACCTAAGTCTGTCCTCTTTTACCTTTTTCCCCTTGTCCTATCACAACAGATCCTGTCAAAGAGTTTGTCCCCCTCATTCTTGTAGCTCCCCTATAGATCCTGAAAGGTCACTCTCAGGTCACCTTGCAGCCTTCTCTTTTCCAGGCTGAACTGCCCCAGCTCTTTCAGCTTGTCCTCATGGGGAAGGTGTTCCACTTCTTGGATAATTTTTGTGGCCCTCCTTTGGATGCTCTCCAACAGGTCCGTGTCTCTCCTGTACTGAGGACATCACATCTGAACACAGTACTCCAGGTGAGGTATCACTCGTGCAGAGTAGAAGGACAGGATCTCCTCCCTCAACCTGCTAGTTATGCTTCTTTTGATATAGTTCAGGTTACAGTTGGCTTTCAGGTCTGTGAGGGCACACCACTGGCTCATGTCCAGTTTCCCATCCACCAGCATCCCAAGTACTTTTCAGCTCAATCTTTTAATCCTCCAGCTTGTATTGGTAGTGGGAGTTGTCTCAATCCAGGTGCAAGACTTTGCACTTAGCATCGTTGAATGTCATGAGGTTGTCCTGGTCCCACTGCTGAAGAATATCTAGTCCCTCTGGATGGCACCCCAACCCTCAGGCATGTTGACTGCACCACACATCTTGGTGTCATCTGCAAATTGAGGGTGCACTCAACTCTACTGCCAATGTCAATGATGAGACTGTTGGTCCCAGTACTGACCCCTGTTAGACGCCACTTGTCACTGATCTCCATGCAACACTGAGCCATTGACCACTACTCTCTGGATTCAATCTTGCAGCCAGTTCTTTTACCACTGAGCAATCCACTAGTCAAAAACATATATATTTATTCCAATTTGTACAGAAGGATATTATGGGGTACAGTGTACAAGGCCTTACTGAAGCCTACATAGATCAGACATCAGTGGCTTGTCCTTGTCCATTGATGCAGTGTCACTATCATAGAAGGCCACTAGGTTAGCCCAGCAGGATTTGCCCCTGATGAAGCCATGTTATTTTTTCCATATCACCTCCCTATCTTCCAAGTGCTTTAGCATGGAGCTTCTGCTCTGTGATCTTCTCCAGCTGACAGGTCAGTAGTTCCCTGAGTTGTCCTTTCTACTCTTCTTTAAAATGAGTGCAATTTTGCCTTTTTTCCAGTCATCAGGGACTTCACCTGACTTCCCTGACTTTTCCAATATATAGAGAGTGTCTTGGCAACTACATCAGCCAATTTCCTCAGAACTCTGGGATGCATCTCATCAGGACCCATAGACTTGTGGATGTTCAGGTTTCTCAGGTGGTCCTGAACCTTATCTTTGCTCACAGCAGGACAGCCATTGCTTCCACAGTCCCCTCCTTCTGAACCAATCACTTAAGTGTGATGAGGAGTTATCAGAGAAGACTGAGGCACAAAGAAAATGTGTAAGATTTATACTTACATACTGCAGAAAAAATATTATTGTGCTTAAGTTTTGTAGGTAAAGTAGCTTGGAATTACCAGTGAGAAACTGTTAGAGAAGTGTCTCATTACCATTCCAAGATGATTTTGCCTTGTGCTTCCTGCAAGGCTGTAGTCACTTTATGTTCTTCCTTGTTTCCCAGCACTCTCCTGCCTGCATGGTACCCAACAGCTTTGGGTGAATTGCTGGTATACGATGGTAGCAATAGTAAGTTAGCATCTGGCTCAGTCCTACTGTTGTCAGAGCAGCAAAACTTGGTAAGTGGGGGGTCATGCAATAGCCCTTCAGCTGTCTTTCTCCCCCTCCATTTTCCAGTCTGAGGTCAGAGCCTCCTGCTGTGTGGGCAGGAACGGCATTGGCAGAGCAGCCCTTTATAAGACTGCAAGAGAAGCGGCTTTGACGTGGACTCACTGGGGAAGGAGCCAGCAGAAATGAGAAGAGGCAGCCAAAGGTCACTCTGGTCCGCCAGCTGTAAAACCAATCCAAGTGACACAACTGTAAAATCCAGGGCTTGAGAGCGACCTCCTCCAGCTTCTAATGGTGTATTCACTTACTCCTCCCCATTGCCGCTGTTTCCTTGTGCAGTGTCAGCATGGAAGACTTAAGGCAGCCAGCGGGAGGCAGGAGGCAGGGAGCAAGGGTTGCATGGAGGAAGACGAAGCTCTGCCTGGCAAAGGCCAACAATAATGGGGGGTGGGGGGGGGGGGGGCGGACACCACTGCAGGCCGCTGAGATTGAGCTTTTTAAGTACATTTCAGCATAGCATGTTTGCTCCTAAGAAATCTAATATCCTTTGGGTCAGTGCAGGCCAACTGTTAGATATAAAGAATTCATAGCACTTGCAATCCCCAGATGAACCATTTTCAATTCTTCATGTTTCTAAAGAACCATTGTGTCGATCTATCAGCGGTGGCTGTGCCTCACAATGAGGGCCATCTCCTGCCTTAATGCCAAATTGTAAATATTGCATTGCAGCAAGCAGCAGTAGATAATGCATAATAATGAGCTGGGTTTGTTATGTGATGTGCTATCCAGAGCCCTTGAAAACAATGCATCAGCTTAAAAAAAAAAAAGAAAGAAAGAAAGAAAAAACACAGAGTGAGAAATATTTTTTCCAGAAAAAGAAAACAGCTTTTGTGCTGGATGTAGAAGTGAAATAATCGTTTACAATTCAGAAAAATAGATGACATGGTCAGAAACATGAAGACAAGGATAAAAGACCAACTCTGATCTGATGAGCCATTGGAGTCGTCAATATAAATTCACTTAGACACCAGCAGAGCTTTAAACAGAGTTGAATTTTCACGCTGGAATGATAGATGTTTTTATAAAGCTTCCTCGCTCTTATTTAATGAGACAGGAATTTTAGTTTCAGCACATGATTAAACATGATGAAAAGAAATATTGTTTGAGCCAATAGTAATCAAGTGTTAGTTCCATGATTTTCATCGTTAATTTTTACTGTTCTCATCAGTAATGCACTTTTCTTCTCTCAGAAGGCAAGGTATAGCACTTTAATGGCTGTCAATCATTTCACATTGTAAGCTACAAGCACTTTAGGAATTACTGAACCAGTGTTTGGCAGAGGCTAACAAAATCACATCCATGCAGTGTGAATAATCTGATTCATGTATCTTCATTCAATATTTTTAACAATGCGGGCCAAAATAAAAAGCAGCTTTCTCTCTTCTTAATGCATATTGTACTAAATAAAGCGTTTGAAGCAGGAAACAAGCTAATGGCTAATGATCAAGTTTCTGACTTCTCAAGAGGTACGGTACCTGCAGGTATTGCGTAAATCCCACCTGGTCCTTTAGCACACTCTCAGGTGTCCCTTGCCTGTACAACTCTTAGCAACTCAGATGGGACTGAGTGCTGACAAGCTGCAGAATATCATCAGTTTTTACTTCAAGCACTGGGAACTCATGGAGCTCTGTATCTTTCCAGATTCAATTCTGAAGGTGCCAGTAGTTTTATAATTCAATTCACCAAGAAACATACTGAAAAACCATTTCATACATATCAACACACAGACTAGACAGCAATATCTCTCCCTCATAGCAAGACAGGAGCCTGGATGCCAAAGGCTGTGTAATGTATGTTTTTTCACAAGCTGTCATAATGCTGTTTCTGGGTATTTATTCCCTTTTGAGTTATCTAGGAGAATAAGAATTGGATAGGTAGCTAATCCTCGAAGATTTTCTTAGTTAAGTTTGCACTGAGGAAAAACACCTTTACTAACTCAATTTGTCCTGAGTGAAACCCAAAAGGGACATTATTAACTAAATCTCTGAAATATTTTATTGAGTCCTCTTCTAAATATAACTTAGATTTAGACTACTAACCATCATCAATCACCTAGGTTTCCTCAAAATTGCGTAGAGATAGGTATAACTAAGGCAAAGATACCTCTCCTTTTGACTGTAGAGGGGGCCCAGAAAGCTAGTGTAGGCAAATAATAAATCACCTAATCACAGCACAAATTCTCTATTTTCACCACACTTTCTTTTTTCAGCACATGTTCAAAAACAATGCAATGGAATAATAACATCTAGGAGTTGACTTAGTATTAGCAATAAGGATTAAACCCAATGATGAGATCCAATGAGGACAATCAGACTTCCCAGGAATTCAGTAGAGAAAAAGAAGTTTGCTTCAGAAAACAACACAGTGTAAGACATGACTTCAGAAATACAATAACAAATACGAAGCATTTCATACAATTTACTTTGAGATGGAAGAAACTGAGGGATGAAGATATTGCGTGTTGTTGGAATACTTGATAATAGAATTTGAGAATTTCCTGGACATATAGATTAATGTTTAGCTAGGCAAAGCAGTATAAACAGGAGTGATTAGAAAACCAAACCAAAGTAAAACACACGAATATCTGAACATTGTATTTCCTACACTTTCCTATATGTTTCTTCTCAGTCTGAAACAATTTTTCCTGAAAAATATCTGGTAAAAGATTCTTTGATCCTAGTTGTTATTTCTAACAACTAATTTATACAAATGTGAAGGCCTGATTTTAGGAATAAAGACACCAATCTCTTACAATTATTTTGTTGCAAGTTAAGGATGGGAACCTTCGAAAAAGAACTTAAGACTGATGTACACCTACTGCTACTCTGCCTATTGCTCTTTGCTGAAGAATCAGTTTTAAGTGTGAAGTTAGTGATGATCTCTTAGAGAGATTTCAACTAATTTTAAGTTCTCTCAGGCATTATGCCATTTGAAAGTCTCTCTTAAACACTGGTATTTTTGGAAAAGCTTAGAGAAAGAGGAGGAGGATGTAAGCAGAAGTCAGTAACAAGAGAAAGGAAAATATCGCAGTATGAAAACTAAAGCTAAAATAAAGAGACAAGAGGGAAGAACCTATGGAGTGATTATTATTTTAGTAAGAAGTACTATCATGATCAAATCTTCAACCTGTATGTAATGACAGATCAAGCTAACGCTGTCACAGAACAGTGAGTGGCAGGAAGAGTCCTCTGACAGATGGAGCTCAAAGTAGGACGTGACTTTCACAAACCTCTACTGTGACTAGGACAAGTCTTTCTCCATTGTAATTCTGTGAAAAGGAAATGAAAGTTTTCACTTTCGAGGGCTGTTGAAAAAAAAAAAAAGGTAATTCTTTATGGCATCTTCAGATGTAAAAGTGGATAATCATTTAAATACAGAATAATTTCTATCAAACAGCAGTAAAACTTGTATGATTGTTTCCTGTACCCTGATTCTCTTTTTGTTATATTATTTGTCATATAACACATATGTGTCTATATACAACCAGTGTATATAGACTGTATTACGTTTCTAGCAAATTCCTCTGAGCTAAAGCAAAATACAGATCACATTCTACCCTGCATTCTAATTCAGTGCTTCAGCTTTGAGAATTTACTTGCAGAATCAAAATGTACCTATTATCTTTATTGTACTATGGAAGACACATTTTTGGAAACAGAACCACTCCTGGTCCTGAATGCTTTTTCAAAGCATCCTACCATAAAAAATACTAAGATCTTTCAAATAAAATGTGAAATAACAGTAAGAGGAGGACAAAGGAGAATATCCACTCTTCGCTGGATGATGCTGGGAATGTGACCACTGAGGATAAGGAAAAGGCGGAGGTTCTGAATGCCTTTTTTACGTCTGTCTTTAAAGGTCAGACCAGTTATCCTCGGGGTACTCCTCTCTCTGACCTGGTATTCTCGCCTGGGGAGCATGCTAAACCCCCTGTGATTCTGGAACGGTCAGAGGCTTACTACTCCAACTGGACTGCCACAAGTCCATGGGGCCGGATGAGATCCACCCGAGAGTGCTGAGGGAACTGGCGGGGGTGATAGCCAAGCCGCTTTCCATCATCTACCAGCGCTCCTTGTTGACTGGTGAGGTCCCGGAAGACTGGAGGCTTGCCAACGTGACTCCCATTTACAAGAAAGGTTGTAAGGAGGATCCGGGGAACTACAGGCCTGTTAGCCTGACCTCGGTTCCAGGGAAGGTTATGGAACAGATTGTCTTGAGGGAGATCATGCGGCATGTGCGGGATGGCCAGGGGATCAGGCCTAGCCAGCATGGGTTCATGAAAGGCAGGTCCTGTTTGACCAACCCGATCTCCTTTTATGATATAGTGACCCATCTGCTGGATGAAGGAAAGGCTGTTGATGTGGTCTACCTAGACTTCAGCAAAGCCTTTGACACTGTCTCCCACGGTATTCTCCTGCAGAAGCTGGCAACCCGTGGCTTGGACGGGTACATTCTTGGATGGGTAAGGAACTGGCTGGAGGGCCGGGCTCAGAGAGTGGTGGTGAATGGAGTTAAATCCAGCTGGCGACCTGTCACGAGTGGTGTTCCCCAAGGGTCGGTACTGGGGCCTGTCCTCTTCAATATCTTTACTGATGACTTGGATGAGGGCATTGAGTGCACCCTCAGTAAGTTTGCAGATGACACCAAATTGGCTGGGAGTGTGGATCTGCCTGGGGGTAGCGAGGCCCTGCAGAGAGATCTGGACAGGCTGGAGAGGTGGGCTGAAGCCAGGGGGATGAGGTTCAACAAGACCAAATGCCGAATCCTGCACTTTGGCCACAACAACCCCAGGCAGCGCTATAGGCTTGGGGCGGAGTGGCTGGAGGACTGTGTGGAGGAAACGGACCTGGGGGTGTTGATTGATGCTCGGCTGAACATGAGCCGACAGTGTGCCCGGGTGGCCAAGAAGGCTAATGGCATCCTGGCTTGCATCAAAAACAGTGTTACTAGCAGGAATAGGGAGGTAATTGTGCCCCTGTACTCTGCACTGGTGAGGCCGCACCTCGAGTATTGTGTTCAGTTTTGGGTCCCTCATTGCAAGAAAGACATTGAGGCCCTGGAATGTGTTCAGAGGAGGGCTACGAAGCTGGTGAGGGGCCTGGAGCACAGGCCTTATGAGGAACGGCTGAAGGAGCTGGGATTGTTCAGCCTGGAGAAGAGGAGGCTCAGGGGAGACCTTATAGCACTCTATAACTTCCTGAAGGGAGGTTGTGGTGAGCTAGGGGTCAGCCTTTTCTCTCGTGTAGACAGTGATAGAACTAGAGGCAATGGTTTCAAACTGCGCCAGGGGAGATTCAGGCTGGACATTAGGAAATATTACTTCTCGGAAAGGGTGGTCAGGCATTGGAATGCATTGCCCAAGGAGGTGGTGGAGTCACCGAACATGGATGTGTTCAAGAGACGTTTGGATGTTGTGTTGAGGGATAGGATTTAGCTGGGGAGTATTGGTGATGGTTGGACTGGATGATCTTTTAGGTCTTTTCCAACCTTGATGATTCTGTGATTCTGTGATTCTGTGAATATGGAAGCCAATTATTCACCTCCACTAGGAGTACATACATATTTTCTGCTGACCTTTGGATGTAGGTTGTGCAAGGTACCAAATTCTTTCCTCAGAGTCTAAATCAACTTTTTATTTATTTATTTATTTATTTTATTTTATTTTTTTTAAATTTGATGCAACAGTGGATTTTTGTTTTATCCACTAGGACTTGAATAGACACATCTGATATAAGACATGCAGATTTTTAAATTATCTTTGAGTAGTCCTAAGTATTTCAAAATTACTGTTTCTGTGCAATGGAATGGAATCATTTTAGTATTAATTTTAATATCACAATCTTTCTTCCATGAAACTGTCTTTTGTGACTTTCATTGGTCAAAATGTAATAGTAAATTAATAACATTTTCAATTTGCCTGAAAAATTCCTTAGGCATTACATTCTGTATTTAAAGTACTTTGGACTCTGTTTAGTGATGATTACCATGAGTGGATGGCTTACATAAATTCACATATACTTTTAAAGGAAAAAAGGGACATTGGAGTTGCTAAGAATCCATCGAAGTTAATGAAAATTATTTAAAACAGGGACAAATATTCACCTACAGAACTACAAATCTTTTGGGTAACTAAAATTCAACCCATATACTGAAACTGTTCACTTCTGGATTCTAAGAAAATATGGAAATTTTCTGCTCATAACATCAGGCTGGAAGCCAAGAAATCTTTAGTTTTATCATCATCCCTACTAATGATTCCCAAGGTGGCCAAGGGAGCTTAATACATCTCTCTCTGTCATTGCTTTTCTACCTGATATTCATTATAGTACACTCTTATCATGAGAAATAACTAAAATGAAGAGCACATTTCCTTTTCTGTCTTAATTTCCCAGAAATCTCTCTCATGTTTTTGTCAAAATCAAATTAAAAGGAAAAAAAGTTGAAACTTTTATTTTATATAAGTATTTTAACTTAGATTTTGCACTTGTCAGAAGAATGATTATTATGTTTCATTTGGAACAAACAAAAAGCAAAACAAATCAGATTGAATCCTTTTCTGTGTTTGTTTGTTTGTTTGTTTGTTTAATTTATTTCAGTAATAGAAGAAAGTTATCATTAATTGATATTACCATCCGAACACCAGAATTATTTCTACAGAGTTGGCCATGAGCCAGCAGTCTGCCCTTGTGTACAAGAAGGCCAGTGGTATCCCCGGGTTCATTAAAAAGAGCGTGGCTAGCAGGTTGAGCGAGGTGATCTTTCTACTCTGCCTTGGTGAGGCCACATTCAGGGTACTGTGTCCAGTTCTGAGCTCCCCAGTTCTAAAAAGACAGGGATCTCCCAGGAGTTCAATGGAGGGCCACAATTGTGATAAAGGGCCTGGAGCATCTCCCATATGAGGAAAGTCTGAGTAACCTGGGTCTGTTCAGCTTGTGGAGGAGAAGACTGAGGGGGGATCTGAAAAATATTAATAAATTTCTAAAGAGAGATGGGAGGCAAACTGATCAGGCCAAGCTCTTTTTGGTGGTGTGTAGCAATAAGATAAGGAGTATAGGCCTAAAACTCGAATGTAGAAAGTTCTATACAAACATACTGAAGAATTTTTTTATGGTGAGGTTGATTTAGAACTGGAAAAGGTTGCCCAGAGAAGTTGTGGAGTCTTCTTCTCTATAGAGATATTCAAGACCTGTCTGGACTCCTACCTGTTTGATGTAGTGAAGGATACCTGCATTTGCAGGGGACTTGGACTCAATGATCACTTGAGGTCCAATGCAATTCTGGGATTCTGTGATTGTATGAGTGTCTATTTTTGAAATTCAGCAAATGATTTTATAACTACTGCAACATTGGCTTTAGCCTTCATTGCTCTGTCTGGGAGGAATGGAAGATACATAACTGTACAAGTAATCAACTAAAAAGGGAGTATTTCATTAGCTGTAAACTAAAGAGTAAACAGTACTTATTAGTTAAAAGTTTTTGGCATCCTTGTTGTTTAATATTTCATCCAAATTAGAACTGACAGTATGAGAGAAATAAAATTGAATTATTATTTATAAAAGCAGGGGAAAAACTGTTGTCCTCAAAATACCTTATGTCAGAATATACCCAGTAAAACTGATATAACCAGTAATACTGGGTATGAGTTTATATTTAGAGAAAAATTGAGTACAACTCTATATCAAACTGCTTTTGTTGTCAATAGACCCTGGAAACATCATGCATCTTCCAGTTTCTCCAAAAGGAAGGTTAATAGAGAAAGAAAATGATGTTCCTTTGCTGTCAGAGTGCATCGCAATTCTTTTCCATCCTGCAAAGTGGAACCTGTGGCTTCAAGAGCTCTGATTGTCACATTGGACAATTGGGCAATTGCTAGTGGTATCACAAGGCATTTATGTGAATGTCTGCAGTGAGCTGTGAGACAGCATGAGTTCATCTGTGGACTGCCAGAAAGAATCCAGGCATTAGTTGAGGTTAGTTGCCTATAAAATATTCAAATTGCCATTTTTTTTAATCTTTAGAATATCAGAGATAATAGCTGTGCTCTCCAGAGAACAAGTACTGCACTGTATCATCTGCTACCATCAGATGAGTCTCTGTATATTATTAGATCTTCTACATTTAGAGAAACCTTTGCTTACACTCTATATAAGAGTATTTTTTAACAGAATTTGAGGGTTTTCCTGAATAACAGAAACTCAAACTGTCAGATACTTTTCAGACTTTAAGAGAGATCCTTGCTTACAAAATCATACTTTATGTAAGAGATGTCTCCAAGATGAATATATAATGATGCATAAAGAAAGTTACATGCAAGTGCATCCTTCTTATGTATCTCAATATTCATAAAACCTACTTTTGTCCCTGAATGAAGCAGACAAAACAAATATGGAAAGAAATGAAAAACAGCCTTTGGTCTCAGTCAATTGGCCTTTGACAGATAACAATAATTATTTTCCTTGGATGTCCAATCTGGCATGCAGAATTTCTAACAATATATCCCTAGCAACTTCAGAGCCACACAGGATATTTAAACAACATCAGACTTAATAGAGAATTGCATATATTATTCTGATAGCAGCCACAAATTGCATTTTAAAAATCAGGCACTTTAAAGATGATGTTGGAACACCTGGCAGTGACAAGTATTTTCTTGTTTTTAGAGTTGTAGATTGGAAACTTTCTTAGTTGAATTCTGGTTGTTCTGATTTTCACAACAAAATTTGTTTTAGGATGGGTCTGATCTGAAAACATTTTTCTAGGCAACAATAGCTGACAGTTGGATCTTCTTCTGCTAATTGGAGTATGGAAAGCATTTCTACTAAGCCATCTATTATCTAGGCAAGACCAGGGAAGGAAGGCATTCATAGGTGAACAATAGCAGTGGTATAACTTATACAGAATACTTGATGAAACTTAAAGACTAACTGTATGCTTCCTAAGTTCTATTCTGTGTCCTTGATCACAAAACTAATTATTTTCAAAAAATACGTTTCATGGGTGATTCTAGAAAAAAAGGGTACTAGTCAACACAGGAATAGCAGTACTTTGGGTGAGCTGTGGGTATAACTTGGGGAAAGCCGGGATATCTCTCAACTGTTTAGAATTAATGTATTAGACTAGCTCAACATGATCATTCAACGTGGCAAGAAAAAAGCTCGTTTTTATGGTCAAAACAGCACTCCACATAAAATTCTGACGTATCAATTTATCATTGTTATTTGCTTCTGCTCTGGATTTTGGGACTGACGCTGTTTATGCATTTTCAAAAACATCTTGAATTAATATTCAGTGTTTACTAAGGCCGTTGGATTTCCTGATGGAATTTGCATTAGCTCATAGCAGCAGAGGCCTCAGGAGAGCAAGTACCAAAGAATTAAATAGTAAAACAAATGCTTTGATGTGCTAAAAAATAGGGTCTCCTTCAACTTTACTATATAATCATCTGTGAAAAGAAGCAAAAACAAATAAGTCACATCTATTCTTTATTCCATTACTAAATAAAACAATGCTGTTCTTGTTAAGGGAATATTTTAATGGCAGTATCTTTGAATACTAGAGATTACTGAGTATTCAACAATTTTCCATGATGAAATCTTCAGCCTCACCATGCCTATTACTAAAGGCCTGTGAAGCATTTCAGCTAAGCCAATTATCCACAAAAGGATGAGTTTATAGCATCAAAAGTCGTTTTGGGTGATTTGACATTCAAGACTACCTTGGAAAGAAACCTTTTTTATTACCTTGAAGAAGACATTTAATTTGCCCATGCCTGCTTTTTGTCTAGTAAAATTCTTCTTTGTACATAGTCTAGATTGCTGCAGGAAAGATTGGGTGCCATTATACAAACTCATATCTCTACAGTAGATGTTAGGATGGACCAATTCTCTCTATTATAGTCATTTTCTTTCACAGATAAATTGTGAACCTTGACCTATCCAATATCACCCTAAAATTCCAGCCAAAACAAAGTTAACAACTATTTATATAAAATAATTCACGTTGGTCTTAGCACAGCTGGCTGATATGGTTGCTGATCTGCTCCTGCTGCGGTTGTGAGGAGAAGTTCCTGGTGACTGGAAAGAGGGAAACATCTTTTCCGTTTATAAGAAAAGGAGGAAGGAGGACCCAGGGAACTACAGGCCAGTGAGCCTCACCTCTGTGTCTAGGAAGATAATGGAACAGATCCTCCTGGAAGACATGTTAAGGCACATGAGGGATGAGTAGGTGATTCAAGATAGCCAGACCAGATTCACCAAGGGCTGATCATGGCTCACCAAACAGTGGACAAAGAGAAGGCAACTGATGTCATTTACGTGGACTTCTGCAAGGCCTTTGATGTGCTCCCTCACCATACCCTTGTCTCAAATTGGAGTGATATGGATTTAAAGGGTGTGACCTATATGGTAAGGTTCCAGACCAAATGGTTTCTGTTTGGTGGATGAATGTGAGTTTTCAGAATTGAATGTATGCATTTCAGTACAATCACATATCTTCAAGACACTTCATGTCCTGAACATAATGGAAGATATAACTCCGTATGGATAACTTGCAGCTGCCTTGTTGACTGAGTCACATTTTCTAGCATCAGAAAGCTAGTGATACTTCCTATTGCAATGTCTTTGAATTATACACTAGGAAAGCTCTTGGTCCAATATCCTCACCAAGAAAATGTTCAGAAATGGCTATAATATTTATACTTTGTATACCTTAATAGAATGTTTGGTTCCACATTCTCTGAACACCTTTCATCACTAAGTGAAATTCTGAAAACTTATAGTATGCATTTTACATTCATGAGTTAACAGTTTAACAGTGACATGCAAGTTAGGTGAATAATGAAAGACACTGTCAAGTGTATTTAAAATACTGAGAAATTCATCAAATAAATTATTCTATCAATGTTACAGTACCTATTTGTGTAGATATTTCTACCACCAGAGGTATCTGACAGCCTCTAGGGTAACCATATTTTTATTGTTAAATCATTAATGATGCTTTCATGCGTGAGGCCTTATGGAATACTACATAGCATCTCTTATCTAAAGATCTCATAATGATTCACAAAGATTAATTGTCAAAACATCCCTATAAAGAAAGTGAGCTTGAAATGCACCACCTTTTATACAGCTGTATACAAACTGGCAAACACATAAATGAACTTGATTTTTTTTCACTGTTATTCAGTGGCTTAGATATTAAAATCACAGTCTTTGTAATTTTGTGTAGCCACCTCTGGGAAACAAGATGAGAGAAAAGTTAAGTCTCAAAATCAGTGAGTCTTTCTTTGAATGGGCAGTTCAGCCACTACTCACCTTTTCTGTGTGGTCTGAGAAGTTTATAGCTCTCCTTTTCAGCACTGCACCAACTGGAAACAAAAATGAAGAAAGGTTTGTTCTGATATAGCATCATGGCAGATGTTTAAGCATATGGACTTTTCCTTTGATCTGAATTTCTGGATAGATGGGAAACGTGCTGTAGTTTAGCACACACTGCAGTTTTTGAGTACCAGGACAGTGATACAAATAAGCTACAGTAAAATGCACATGAGTTTTGCAATTCTTTCTTATACTCAGTGGGAGTTAATGTATCTTGACATACAGCAGTAAATGCAAATTTTAGTTTATGAGCCTGGACTTCCCACTTTCCAAAGAGGGGTGAAACCAACCGTTCTCTCAAGTGCTCAGAAAATTGTGTCAACTTCATGCCATCTGCACACAGGGTCCCTTCCTGTGATTGCAGTGAGCCAGTCTTTAAAATAAGCAGATGCCCATTTTACTGAAAGCTTAAGCTAAGGTAGGGATCTAGAAGGATTTTTCTGAGCAAATAGGAGTCTCTGGGAAACAGACATATCCAATAGTATATTTGAACCATGTTTGCTGGGCTGTTTTGTTTTTCTTTTTTCTGTTAAAGAAATACAAATTCAAGTGCTACAAGCCTGCCAAAACTGTCTGAGCAGATCCAGGAAAGCAGAACATCGTTTTTATACACATATATTCAAGGCTCATCAGCATCATGCCCTCAGCTTTTACTCTTGTATGACAAGCATGATCAAATATACAGAAACCAAGCAAAACAATACCCACAAAATCTTGCCACACAGCCTATGGAAAGAACTTGTCTGAACACACTAGGGAAGCAGCGCATACAGAATTTATCTCTTGAACACAGAGATTTCATTTCTGATCTGGACAGTCAAGCTGAGAACTGTATCTGTGATAATACTGGCATCAGGCAAAGAGAAGCCATTTTTAAAATAACAGTCTTCAGGCCAAAGGGTAATTCCCAAAGGAAAAATTAATTTATTTTGCCTTCTTTCTGTTTAAGCCTGCAGCACCATCAGGGCCTGAAAGTAAAGGGCAGTATTATTATAACTTAAATAAAGGGAAATAAAAAAGTTAAAAAATAAAGGAGAGGAATAAGCATGAAATAGGTAGGCAAATTTTCCTGATTCTGGAATTAACCACTGCATGTTTGAGCCAAACTCAACCTACAGGAGATTAATGCATAAGACATCTCTTTTGCATGCCTGCAAAATTAGAAAACATCAGCTCCAAAGATTCCAATTTATATATCAAATAAGCAAGAATGAGCTTACTACCTAATTTTTAAACTGATTACACAGTCACAAAGAGTCTTTCTCTTATTCTAAATATGTCCAAAAGAACTAAAAGAAAAAGATAGATGACATCTCACTTAAACCTTAACTGTTTTGTCTAAGCTTACCTAATGGCTTCGTTTGAGAGAACCAGCAAGACTATTATTGCAGTAAAAAGAGAGAAATAGACAAATAGTTATTCAAAAGCTTACAAGACTGACACATATTTCAGGTTAGAAGAGACTTGCAGAGTTGTCTAGTTCTAATTCACACTTAGGGCATTCTTACAATGCTTATAGTCTCCCCCTCAATTGACATCTAATGGAATGAGGTATATTGCATAATATATCTGCTGATTCCTAGAGAGTTTGGGAAACTAGATCTACAGTGGATGCTTACGTCATTGACATCTAAATAAGACAAAATGAATTTTATTTCCAATATTGTTGTAACTGTTATTATCAGTTCTAATAAGTACTTACACTTTTAATTCTATGTTATAGCAGCTGTTTTGAAACACGACAAATTATAGTTTGGATTAAGGCTGTGATTTGGAAAAGCTGGTTGGGAATCCTGAACCCAAATCCAAGTGTAATTAAGTAATTTCTATTTGTAAGTGATCCATTTAGAAGACATCATTAATGTAAAATGCTAGCCCCTTGTATCACTATGTTGATTTATTTTCACAGCTTGATGTTTTGAATTGGTTAACTGCTACAAAGAAAGCAGTGTTTTTTGGATAGACCATCTGAGACATGAAAAAGTAATCTGCATTTTCTTCCAAAATACAATTCTACAACCAAAAAGCAATTTTGACTACAGACCCAGAATTAATTTCCTCTGATCTTATTAATTAAGCAGTATTAAAATATTGGTAATGTCTTATAGAGATTGGTCTGTAAAGAGGCATGGATGGAAAGTAAATTATTGCAGTTACAATACAGAACCTTCTTTCTTTTAAATGTCTGCATGCGCTGAATTAGGTCACTGAAGAAATTTGCTAATTGAAATAATTAAAGGAAACTGAAGAAACATACTCTCAAAAAGTTGTGAAGGTGGCAAGCCAAAATGAAGTTCCTAAACACTAACTTCAAGAAGAATAAATATGAGATCATTTCTTAGATAATTAATATATACTCAGAAACTTATGCCCTGGTGTGCACATGTAACTGTATTTAATGTTAATGAAAGCTATGTGCATGCTACAGAGAAGGCTAGACTTCTTAAAACAGGTTGTTCAAATTGCTTCCTACAGATACGGGTCAGAGTTTAATCACTCAATTTGGCTTCCTCTGTATTATATTATTAAAAAGAAAAAGAAAAAAAAAAGTAACAACAATACACAGCACTTAACTGCAAAATCTAAAGCTACAAGTATTATTTCTACAAAACTTTTGTCAAGTTTTCAAGTCATAAAGGCCACTTCATTTACCAAGAAGAAACAAAAGAATGTCAAATTAGTGCTGTGAAATACTGAGAGTTAAGATCTGCAAATTCATCTTTCATTATATGTGATTTTGATCCTTCTGACAGTCAAAGAAACAGAAAAACTTGGAAGAGAGGTTCTCCAGACTTGAATGACATATAAACAATAAAATATTGCATCAATTTTAATTCCAAGAAGACATAGTTAAATAAATTGATTTAGTGCTTTTTACTAGAGATTAAAAGCCTATTCATTACATCAGACAAAAATATAAAATCATAAGAGAATTCTTCACCAGTTTTTACTTCCATTCGCATACGTAAATCTTATTACCTGGGCTCAAATATAACCACTACCTGTGCCTACATAGCAAGAATAAAGGACCAGCTTTCCTTTGGCTTTCTTGTGTGATGATTTCCACTTGAACTACATGTATGAAATGTTACCTAATCAAAACAGTAATCAAGGCACTAGCCTTGTACATGTACTTCTATTTCCACTAGGCATAAATGACCATAGCAAAATAGAAGGGAGAAGAGGAAAAAGTTAATAATCATACTCTAATTTAAATACTTGCATTTGGTCAAGTAGTTTCTACTTTAAATTCCAGAGATTGTGCTGACAACGGGAGAAGTCTAGACAGATGGTTCAGATAAGGACACATACAACCTTCACTTAGGATTTGATTTAGTTGCCTAAGACTTGGTATTTACTGTCATTTGAGATGCCCTGGGGTATCCACAACATCTGTACATGTCTGGAAGGTGTAATGCAAGACCCATGGGAGAACCATACTTTTCTGGAAGGGCAGATGAGTGCCAGATGGGATATCCAGGGAAATCTGAAATGAAATTTGATGGCTATGTTTGAATAACTAAATAGACACCTGCATTTTGGGGTATACATTTTCTATATGTAGGCATCTTTATGACAGCTATAAGTTTAAGCTTTTTTTTTTGTAGAAATTGGGGATTTATGGCATGCCTGATTACTCACATAAGGGTATAGTGATGTTTGAAATGTCCTAGATTACCCTGCTGCTTTACCAGCTACTGGTTCAGAAGCCCATATGGTCCCATAAGCACTATGTTATATCTACTAAGGCCAAGCTAATGATTTGAACTCCTTAGTTCATATTGAATGGTATCAGGAATTGGGGGTGTGTCATTGAATGAGTCTTAACACACATAACAGTCAATACAGTTAGCAGTCTTGGCAAATAACAATCTCAAATGCCAACCTCCATTTAGTCAATTCTGTAGATCAGTAAACTTCAGTAACTGTATTGATTAGATGTCCATTGACTATAGTATCTTTAAATACTCTAGGTAATATGTAGGCACCTCAATGTACACACCTAGATTTGTGTATCTTAGCTGTGCCACTTACTCATTTACTCAAATTAAATTAAATGTATTCAATTCTGAATGCTTTCTGAAATGTCTCAGTGCTTTGTGACATGTTAGACATGGGCATAAATGCCATAGCTCTTCCATCAGAGTTCTGCTGCTGCAGAGTTCCACAAGATTTGCTGCTTCTAGGTTTTTTCTTGTTCTGCCTTTGCCAGTTACACATCCATCACAGTGGTTGTGTCAAAACCTCAATTGTGTTAACACCCAAAATAAGAAATAACACTCATGATAAAATTACGTGTACTACACCACTTTTCAATTGCCTTTCCCTGCACACTTAACAAGTTCTCTAGAACACTGATAGACCGAATGGACTGGGAAGAGAAAATAGTTTGCTATTTATTTATTTATTTATTTATTTATTTATTTGTCCAGAGTAATGATCAGTTTAAATTATTATTATTTGTTGGATATCTTTCTTAAGAATTTTGGTGTAAGATTTAAGAAATCTACAGAATAGGGATGTTGTTGTAGACAACAGTTAAAAAAGGTGTAGATATGGCTCTGAGATTATGCTAGTGATAACAAAGATTTATTTATGCTGCAGAAGGCACTTTGGTTTTCCATGGTGGGGAGAGGCAAGAAAAGCTGAGGAATGCTCATAATAACTGAAGCATTATCTCATGATTACTTCCACAACTGTTGATGCCATATGTTATGTTTGGGAAGAAGTGGAAATAGAAACAAAAAATGCAGATATTTCATTTGAGGACTTCCGTCTTATGGCCTACTTTCTCTGGTCTCACTTGTCCAGTCAAGCCTTCTGAGATATTGTCCCTGTACTCTGCTTGAAGAGTTGTCTTCTACAGGACCACACTAGGACTAAGTGTGGGGAAATGTGCTAATATGACTGAAATTGTTCAGGTGAGCTCAGAAAGGATTGCTGGAGGCAACAGAGGTTTTTTGTAAACTGCACCTGAATAGAAGTGTTTAGCCAAGCATCAAGCTAATAATTCTGTTATTCACAAAAGACAGCTTTTTGGTGTCCAGTTCTTCAAGCCAAAATCTTGCCACATTTTACCACTCTGCAAGCCCATGTTTTCTGTTAGCATTGATTGTTTGCTCTTAATGGAAAAAAAAAGAACATAGAAAAATTGGAAAATTATAGAACAGCAGTCCTTGAACTGCCATATCATTTGAGTATTTTTGAAGTTGTTTGGTTATATTATATATTTTTGATGTTAATTGGTTATAAAGTATTATTCTTACCATAATCTTATATAAATCTATATCATATTTTCAATATTTTTACTTTTTTCTTCCTTACTTACACTCTTAATTTAAAATTAACTCCAGCTCAACTCTGGATCTCCAAACTAATACCCTCAAATCAGTTCCAGTTTCACAATTCAGAATCTCTTATCAGCTCTGTGAAATACTGTCTCCTGAGGGAATGCAACAGTTGGCATTTTTAAAACCTAGGAGCAAGTGTTCAAGTTTGATGAGGCTATAAACTTACTGATTGATATTCTGTGCTCAGCAGGGGAATGGATACAGGGAACAGAAGAGTATCCAAGGAAAGGCTATGCTCCAGACCCAGTAAAACTTTTGCTACTTCCTGACAGTTTGAGGTTATTTATCAGCGAAGTATAATACATTAAATATTTTTTTGCAAGTTCCCTTCTGGAAAGCAAAAGAAAGCTCTTTCAAGAAAGAGCTGAGACCGTCAGACAAAGCAGTATTTAAAGAGAGGAAATAATTCTTTAATAAATTTGTTATTTTTTAATATCATCAGTAATAGTTCTGTAATTAAGCCTCATTTGACAGATTCAAACTACTGCAAGATAACCTATAATGGCAATAGAAGTAAGCTTTCAAGCATAAGGAGGTCAGACTGACTACATCTTTTTAATGGGTAGTCATGGAGCAAGGCAATGACCTAAGAGATGCGAGAAATAAAATAAAATAAATAAAATAAAATAAAATAAAATAAAAACAAAAAAAACCACAAAACCATTCTGTCATTGCTGCCTTGCTGATTCTCTCTCTGGCTTTCTCTTGTGATTACTGGAGATTTTCCAGCCAAGGAACACCTTCTGCCTGCACTGATACATATTGTTTATGTGACATGAGAAAATGTAGGAAGTTGTCATCTGCTCTCCAAGTAGTAAAAGAGTAGGGAATGCTTTTTCTTCAAATCTGTAAAACAAGCATTATCATAAAAGACTAGGTATATGCTTTTGGCCAAGTAAGACAAGAATCAATGGAGAAAGATATTTTGCTGTTGATTGCTGTGCTTTAAGAATTTCACTGAAAGAATTGTCTAATATAAGGATTTGTATTTTAGCACAATTTTAATTTGAATTTTAGCACAAATAAATATCTTCTTTAGCACTATACAAATTATTTCTGTGAGATTTTGGGGGCTGCACAGCACAGTAAAATATGTCCATGGGTGTTCGTCACCATGGACTGCAGGTATTCTCATCAAGGGCACCTGATGATTTTCAAGTCAAGCTGTACACAAGTATTGGCCATCATATTAAAATTAGTTGGTTACTTTACCTGTGCTGTGCCTCATTAGATTCTTTAAATATGTTCCTTTAAGCAAGTCAAGACTTAATGAGGCTGTACAAGGGAGATTATATTTGAGTTATACTGATGCCAATTGAAGATCAAGTTTGAAAAAGAAGGTTTTAACATTCTCTTTCTTTTGAAAAGTAAGTTTTGTTCTTTTCCCTAAAGGTGTCAAGACAGATGAGATCTTCACATCACCTCTCCCGTAAGTGAGATATGAAGGTTTCCTGTGTGCTTGTCTGTACTGAGCATGTTTCGTCAGTGTAAGACAGTTGTTCATACTTGTAGCTCCGAAGGTCTCAGATCAAATGCTGCTGTGTCAGATATCAAAACGGCTGAGCTCATGTATACCTTTTATGCCTAGGATCAGGACTACTATAAAATGGGAAGTAGCAAATAGCAAAATTGACAAAAATACAGCTGATCTCATAAGGACAGGCAAGTTCACAGTCCTGGATAGGTTTCTAGCTTTGGTTGTGTAGCTAGTCCACACATTTGCTTGTTCAGCCTAAGCTAGGAGTGAATTAGAAGTCCTCTATATTCCAAGCAAAAAATCGAGGAAGATAGATAGTATACTTCCCCTTTAGATACATCAAAACAGGAGTAGTAGTTATTTCTGCCTGGCAGTCAGGAGGGATAAGACAGCAGGCATTGGAGTCTTTCAGTGTAAGACACAACAGAGTCCAGATAATCATCAGTCTCCTGAAAGAAATGAACCCTGTAACAGACTGGAATGCAACATGGACAGATAGGTAAAGATAATAATCCCTCTCCTCTCCTCTCCTCTCCTCTCCTCTCCTCTCCTCTCCTCTCCTCTCCCTCTCCTCTTTTCTTTCTGCTTTTTTCATTTCCCTTTTCTCTCTCTCTCTCTCTTTTTTTTTTTCTTTCCATGAATAGCATTTTCAAAATCTGAGTGTTAGTGGAATAATTATTTTACCCATGAGTAAAATACAAGGAGGAGAAAGTAGTGATTAACACACAGAGAAGCAGAAAGGCCATGCAGCTCTGCAAGAGGATTCTGTGTGATCTCTGACAAAGGATGTTTAGGGGACAGGCCAAGATGTGGTGATGCATCCATGGAAATTGCAGTTCAAGAACTTCCAGGGAAAAGAGGGCATACTTTTAGTTAACTGATGCTATTGGATTTTCCTCCTATTAATTTGTCGGGTTACTTTTTGTGTATGTTCTACCTCTGCAGCATCCAGAAGCACAGAGTTCATAGCCAAGTTTAAAAAATTTACTCATTGTATAGAGAAACATCTGTCTCTACGTTATGTAGAATTTGCTACACCATAATGCAACTGAATGTCTTCTAGTTTTTGTGCTGGAGAAGACACCTAACTACCAGTCCCTAATTATAGTTAATAGTCAATACCACAACACTCAAGGTTATGTAGATTTCAATCACATCCCCTTCAGTAATATTTCCCCCTCCCTCCTTCCAACAAAGAATTTTAAAAAGGATTAGATGTTTTTCACATGCAAACCATAGTACATTTTTGATTATCTTTTGTTTTCTTTTCATTTTACTTACAGTATACCTTATTTTCAATGGAGGGCCAGAATTGTTTTCTAGAAGATATAATTTAATAAAGGGTAATAAAGTTTTTCTCTTTATCTCGTATTCTTTTTCTATGAATTGCCATAATATATTTCTATTTTTTTTTAACCATTTCTAAGTAATAAGCTGCTGTTTTCAACTACTTAGTCTAATTCTATTGTTTATAACCTCATGATTTAATTTCTGTCAGGTGTAGGTCAGTTTGTCATTCTATATTTAAAGACTGTTTTTTTCTCAAGTGCATTTTCTTCTGTTTTTCAACAGTGAATTTCATTTTCATTCTTCGTTTATTCCTACTTATTCTGTAGTCTCTTATTATCCTGAATAACTTGAATGCTTTGAATAACACAGATGGTTAATCATTTCCATTGCTATTTGCCATCTTATCCAGACTGTATCTGTTGAATAAAATTGGTCCTCATGTGGCCTGGATTAGAATGCTCTAAGTATTTTCTTACACATTATGAATGTACATAAGAAACATTACTCTCTGAATAAAGAAACTTTCCACATTTCCTGCCACCAAAAAAGGCTGATTTGTTTTGTAAACTCTACAACATACTTGGAAAATTCTATTGATATTTGAAGATGCAACTGAATCTTTTTCTACTACAAACTCACAAACACACAGAACCGTATGGGCTGGAAGAAATCCCTGGAGATCATCTAGTCCTGCTTCCTTACAGGTTCCCCACAGAGGAAATTATCCTGGTGGGCCTTGAATATCCCCAGAGGAAGAGTCTCCACAGCCTCTCTGGGCAACTTGCTTCAGTGCTCTGTCACCCACACAGTACAGAAGTTTTTCCTCATAGTCAGATGGAACTTTCTGTGTCCCAGTTTGAGACTTTTGCTCCTTGTCCTGTTCCTGGGTAGTGCTGGAAAGAGTCTGGACCCATCCACTTGAAACTTGCCCTTTACATTATTATGAGCATTGATAAGATCCCCTCTCAGACTTCTCCAGTGTAAACAGTCCTAACTGGATTCCTAGCCTTTCCTCATAAGAGGGGTGCTCCAGGCCCCTGATCATCTTTTTCACCCTCCGCTGGACTCTCTGAGTAGTTCCTTGTCTTTCATGAAGTGAGGAGCTCAGAACCGGACATGGTATTTCAGATATGGCATCACAAGGGCACAAGATTTCCTACTTTACTCATGTCCATCTTAGGTCATTTTATGTCAGAAAGTCAGTCTAGCAAGGTAACAGGAACAGCACAATTAGAGGTAATTAGACCAGCACGAGAATCATTGCCATTGTATCTGAGAAGTTGGCAATATGAGAAAGGTCAAAATAGTCACAGAAAATGGATATATAATTTTCCTATTTAGATCACAAGCTCTTTGTGGTTAACAGAAAGCCAAATAAAATGACCTCTTTTGTGGCCTTGGAGTACTGCCATAAAAAAATGCAGCATATCTAGTGATAAAAATAACAATAAAGGTGACCTCAGTGAGGAATCTCAAATAGATGAGGACAATAATTTTTTTCAAGGGACATGAACTTACTATAGCCATAAAGGACAAAATTTCAGGAGCTTGACTATTAATTTAAAGGAATATTTGGCTGTGAGATATGGTTAAAAACAAAACAACAACAAAAAATAAAACAGTCACGCTCTTTATCTCCTGAGCACAATTTGGTGGGTATATTCTTGCATTTACTCCTAAACTCTTACTTATAAATAATTGGAAAGTGAAGAAGATTCCTGTTCCCAGTAAATTTTAGCAACTTTGTAGGAACTGGAGCAGTTATTCAAAGAGAGAAAGGCCACACTGAAATGTACATTTGAAGCTAGCCACTATCACAGGCAGCTCTTGCACAGACAGCTCTATCACTTGTCAGTATTTCACCTGACGGTCCTCAAACAGGACATCTTTCAGTTTGATACTCACTGGTTCGCTCATGAAAATGACTCATTTGGAAGCACTTTTCTGGCCAAAGTCCTCTGGTACCATTTAGCACTCACAGAACTACTTTTACTCAGCAGACTCAATGTGACTAATGCCTGCTGAAAGCTGCCGTCTCCTTCAAAACTCTACACCTGAAATGAAGACAAGCAGTTTTGTATTAGGCTAATAGAAATAACCTCGGGGAGTAGTTATGCACTCATTTCAAACACTTGAAAGAGGAACAAAAACTATGAAGTTGCTATTGAAGTATAATTAAGATGGTGTTTTCAAGTACAGTGCAACCTTAAACTGAAGAAGTAAGAGAGTAAGAATGGAACCACTTACAAAGCAGTAAAAGCTCCACTGCATGAGGCACTCTGCATGTACAAAATTAGAGGATTAGAAATCATTCAGGCAGTCCAGTGCCTGTATAGTATGGGATTTGTAAAGAGCTTCTTAATGATTTTCCACTGAAGGAAGAGATAAATTAAAAAAATAATAATAAAATAAAAATTAGGCTGAGAAAGAAAAATATGTATTCATTTTCAGAGAGGTCATCTGATTGAAACAAACCAAAGTCCAGCCTACCTCCTTGTGGAACCATTCTTGAAAATTAGATAAAAAGATTGAAGCTTCCTTTGTGGCTCTAGCATATATTATTTTTTGCCAAAATAGGGAAGTTCTGGGCTCTACTTACATGCAATTTCTTTTTTTCAGTTGTTTTGATGCCATCAGAAAAGTTGGGAACAATTTATTTTCTAGTGAAAATTTCAAATCCCAAACATTTTCTTGTCTGCAGAAGCCTCATGTGTTCTCATATTCATACTGTTATCCCTACTGATGAACAGCAGACCTGAAAGCTCAGTGAAACTTCCAGGATCATGTTTTAAATATTTTTAAAGTTATGGGGGATAAATACATATACAATACACATATTCATCACAGTAGAGATTGAATTTTGTTGGAGTGTTAGGAAGTTTATGTTTGATGAATGTTCTCATGCAGGCCTTTCCACTAATATTCCATTACAGTTTGTTGCCATGTGACATGGCAGCTGAGGGACAGTCTGACAAAACAGACATGGAAGTGTGTATGAAGCAAAGGTGTAGAATTTACTCCTCCATGTGGAAAAAAATTGCAGCCCATGACATTAATGGACACTTACTTAATTTTTATGAAGACCAAACAGTGGACGTCAGCAGAGTGAGGTGGTGAGTGGTGTATTTCAGCAATGGTGAGGATGATGTTAAAGACAAACCAGGTTCTGGATGGCCATGCACAGCTGTCACTCTACAAAATCAGCATCTCAATCAGCTCATCTGCATGAATTCACGGATTACATCAGTGCACTATGTACAGAGCTGAATACTGGCTTCTCTGTGTTGGAATTGATGGTGGGAACACAAAGTTTACCCCAGGTGGGTCCCACAGACAGAACTGTGTATAAGTTTTTCAGACCCGTTGAAGCAATATGAATCTAAAGGTAACAGTTTCCTTGATCACATCACTATCAGTGATGAGATGTGTCACCACTATGAGCTGGAGTAAAAATGGCAGGTGATGGAGTGGCAAGATGTGAATTTCCCATCCAAAAAAAAAAGTCTAACTTGCAGGCCTCAGTGGGTAAAGCGGTGTGCATTGTCTTTTGGGATATGAAAGAAGTGAGCCTTCTGGATTTCCTGGAACATGGACAAACCATCAACACTGACATCTATATCATGATGCTGATTACCCTGAAGGCTTGAACTTTCAGAGAAGTTCAAACTTTGAACTTGCAAGAGAAGACAGCCTTTCTCTTGCAAATTGGTGATGCCAGGCCCCATACCAGTTTAAAAACTGGAGCACATTAAAAGTATTGCCTGGACTGTCCTATCCTACCCGCTCTATAGTCTGGATTTTGTGCCTTCACACTTCCATCTGTTCAGGCTGATGAGTGATGAACTGCATGGACAAAATTTTCCTAGCAGCTGTGAAACAGTGGGTCATCTCCACTGGCGTAGAACAGGCTCTTCTTGTTCACTAGCCAAAATGCACATTAATAGTGGTGACTGTTGAAAAATACTGCTCTGTAGCTGGCAACCTTCTCTATCAAATAATGTTAATGTTCTCTTTGTATCTGATATAATTTCCATGAAAATATATAGGAGGCATTAATTTTGGAGCAAGTTATGTAACAGTCTAGAATTCATTGGACTATAGTTAATTGTAATCAAGATGGATCTATGAAGAAATCCATCAAAACGGTTTGAATTCATTCCATTCCTTGGTGACAATACAGATGAATTAATAAATGATATGCGTAAGACCAAATAACATTTGCAAATTTATTAGGTTTTACCAAGTATTTTCAAAGGGGAGTCATCATCACATTTGGGAAGTAGTGCATGTAGTTCATGCTGGCACTAAAATAAAATTTGCTACACCAGAGTCAATCTCAGAGGAAGTTTTAGAAGATTTTTTGTTTAGCTAATAAACTCTAGGAAGGGTAGGTGGCTGCACGGTGGTATTTCAGTATGATCAGAAGAAAAAATGATAGGCAGCATTAGCATAGACAGCTCAGACTACAGTGACCATTAACCAGTATTGCTACTCTTCAATAGCTTTGTGTTCAAATATTCCACTTACATTTTTTGATGGTACAATGTAAACATATTTTTAGACACTGTACAGAACTAAAGCGGTGAAGTTCAATGACGTGTAGTACAAATACGTCACACTAAATGATCCAGTGGTCCTGCTGTACTCAGACACAATGAATCTGTGAATGAACAGTGTTTAATGACTGGTTAAAGCCATATTCAATGGAGAATCCAGACTTGAACAGCAGAGGAACCCTCCAGGAATTCTGTGTAATATGCATGCTTCTCTGAGAATCAATGAAGAATCAAACAATTCTACCCAGGCTACTCTCTTTCTTGTTTATGAAAGAATTTGGGCAGACAGATATTGTACAGATAAGAAATATAAATTAAACTCATCAATGATGTTGGATTTCAAGAGGGCAGAGTCTTCAAGGGAGTCTCATAGATAGCCATTCATTCATTTTGCTCTTCTTCATGTTCCATGCACAGCTTGAGTTCTGAAAGTGCTGAGATTTTTGAAGTTAGGCACAAATCTGAGATTTTGGTGTTAGGGCCTGAAAAATCCGCAGAAGTCTGTCAGGTCAGAAAACCTGGAGGTTAGGTAGGTTGACATGTTATTTGGACAGAAAACAGCTTGCTGTAGGGAGCTACTGCTTGCTTTATATTTTCAGAGTTGCCATTAGAATCAAAACATCTTGAAGCAGCACTTATGACTCATTTTCAGCATGGAACAAAGCCATAAGTTAAGTACCACATGCTATGAATGTAACACATAACAGGCCCCTTAGCTACACCAAAAAGTTTTACATGGTTTTCAAGTGTCAATCTACTTTTCCTTGTGCCTAAGGCTCTATGACATCTAGACAATCGTAATCAGGTTCATTCCTCTCCTCACTGCCCATTATAACCTGTCAATCTTCGGCTTCTTCACTTACTATTCCACTACTAAGGATTTAATCTGCAGTCTTCTATGCACTAAATTTAAGGCCTAGCAGTTTTCATGTATTATTCACTTCCATTTGCTATACTTGTTAAACAGTATATGTTCATTGCACTTAATAAATCACCATTCCCTTTCTTCCCTGTATTTCCCAGAACAGTTATTACTCAATCTATCTCTACCAACAGCAGCTTCATAGCTGCCACAGATTTCTCTGTATTCATGAGGCTATTTATCACTGTACCGGTCTTAAATATTAACAAAGTAAGCTTGCTCAAAAAGCTTAAGCTATAATCTCTTGGAGGTATGTGTGGAGTCATACATATGTCTGACTTTAAGTTGTATGAAATGTCTACCCATTGGTTGTGTGACATCCACCTCAACTTGGCTAATCTGAGGTTGTTAATATGCTCATCAAAGCAGAATAGCAGGGAAGTTATCTTCTGCATGTGTCTCTTACAGATAAAGAAGGGACTGAAGTCTGAAGACTTCATTAATTTTGCATATCTGCTTTTGCTCTCATCCCCTTAGGAGAATATTACTTAGAGTCAGTGGCCGGGGTGTTTGCTCTTTCAATGCCTAGGGAAGAAGATGCATGACTCCTTTTCTTCCCTTCTTTTAGTAGGGCCTGGGGAGCTGGTCTGAGGCTGATGCTGGCTGCCATAAGGTGGGGAGCTGCCTACACAGGTCAGTGAAGGCAAGCACCAGCACATGCTGCCAGTGACTTCAGCCAGTGCTCAGATATTACTTCTGCAGCTGAAGCTAGCCAGTGCTGATGAGATGAAATCTCCAGTGTTTCCTTGTGTGATTCTCTACCTCACACCCTCATTGCCGTTTCCCTTATGAATTATTTTTCTTTTGGCTTTTTTCAAACATTTTCTCTTTGGTTGCAGCTATTTAGCCACATCACAGATGATTTTTCAGCTATAATACGACTTCATTTACTAATTCCGTATCTTCACACCGGCAAAAAAAACAAAACAACATTATATCAATCTAGCATAAATCTTTAGAGCATGGCACTGGGCGTAAGCCCATTCATGAATGTTTCCTCATTATATAATTCAAACCAACTCTTCAAAATAAATGACAAGCTAATCAGAATGTTTTAACTGCCTCTTCAGTATATGGAGGTGTTTTTTTTCCCCAAAGATTATTACCTTGGACTCTTGCAATTAGACATAATATTTCTTTAAAGTAGAACCCTCGCTTTTGACAGACCTAAAGAATGACAAACTCAGTTGAATGACGATTCAAAGAGTTGGCCTTTTGTTCCCAGCAATCTGTCCCGAGATTATGAAAAAAAAAAAAAATTGTGTAGAACACTTTCAATCAACTGAAAGGAAATGATAGTACTAATTCTTTTCTTGAAAAAAAAACAACAACAACAACAAAAAAAACCACCAACAACAAAAAACCATAGTCAACTACATAGCCAGTGACACTAATATGAGAACATGTTTTTAAGCATGGGTTTTTGGAATAATCATAAATTTGTTTAAATCCAGTTTGTGTGCATCCTGGAACAGCTGCATTCAGGTAATTAAATTGAAGGACAGAGCATCACTCGCATAGCTGGGATATTCATAAGATTTACTTTTGCCTAAGGAAGGGAAACTGCTAAGTCATCATCTAGAGGAGCTTTTCTCTCTTTAGGAGGTTAAGTTAGGTAGCTTTGCTTTGGTATATGTACTGAATGAGGCCATAGAACCCCTCTATTACATATATGAGTGAGGATAATATGGGATTGTCATTCTTCATCATGACAAATATTACCAGGTGGTGGGATATGTACAGCTTAGATATGCAAGCTACAAACTGTATAATCAGCTTGAGTACCCTCCAAAAGTGTAGTAACTATAATAATAATAGAAAAATAATATATAAAATGTATTATAAAATTATAAAATGTATTATAATCTGATGCTTGAGAAATCCTGTCCTGTCATGATAGTGGCAGGGTCTAGAGCTTTTGAGAGGTCAGAGCATTTGAATGTGTGCCATACATCTCTCCTGGGGGACATCTGGGAGACATAAGTCTTGACTGGTGATAAGAAAAGACAGTATTTTTCATCTATTGTAAAATAAAGCAAAAAATTATTTTTGTGGAAAAGGATTTTTCCTACCTTAAAAAATCAGTGTTAGCCATTTGATTCTAAAACCACTGATTTCAGAATATCCTGCATTAACATGTCAGTACTTTGGGAAAAGACAAACAAGAAAATCACATTCTTACATTTTTAAAAATTATTTTTTTAAATTCACAAACTTGAAAAAAGAAATAAAGCTATTCAAAATAGATATTCATTCATATATTCATGTGCTAATACACACATGGGTAATTCCAGAGAAAGTAGGACTCTTTATTTCAGCCTTCTAAAATAGAGATGTGATCTAGAAGTCATGTTATTAGTGGAAAGGTGGGCACTTTCACAAAGCAGTACATCTAATCCTAAAATAGATGTTCAAAGTAGTTAGGTCAGTCACGTCATCACTGCATAACTAAAATACAGCAGATGAGTTCAGTGCAAAAAGGTGATGTAGAAATCATGTGTGTCTATTGAAAAACAGAACAAAACAAAACCAAACAATAATGCTTTGCCTTAATTGTGATATGCTAAAGGTTATTAACCAAAAACTACTGAGCTACCTATCTAAGCTGCTACTCAAATATGCTGCTGCTTCTGTTTCTAATGATTAATAGTAACTGCTGAGCAGTGATAGCAGCACATTGTTTTTATTTTAACAGCAGGTCTGTGAATTAAGTGTAGAGACCAAGACATATCAACGGCATGCTGAAATATGTCCAATTTAAATCTTGTCCATTCACACTCAAGGCAAAACCACATGCAGCTGTAAATTTTATCTTTATGTAATACAGAATTGAGAACAAAACATAGGTATTCATTTGTGATGGACTGTCAAAGCAGTAATATATTCCTTCTCATATTGATTACTAAAAAATTCCTCAACTGGACTTAGTTGTTATATGTGCTCCATCTGTTATGGATGGGCTGAAACTACTCTTTGACCAGAGGGGATTATCTTCAACTTGCAATTGCAATCCTGCAAGCATAAATTTAAGTACAACCTAAATGAATTCTTTAGGGGATGCTCAGTCCAGTGTGTCCAAGCATATTTGGGTTATAAACAGTTTAAAGTAGACATGTTGATGAAAAGTAGGCAGAAAGCGGAACAAAGCAGAGCATACCGTGTCCAAGGGCATTTCAGAACCTTTCTCTCCAGAAGAACTGGTAGTGCTTACAATGGAACTTCCTGGTATGTTCTTGCAGATTTTTAACAAAATAGTGATAGAATTTGACATCTATGTCTATTTATTATCTGTAGCTTCTTTGTTTTCAACTTCAGCCCTCATAGCAAGGTGACATTTTGGAACCAGTGTTGCCATTAAATCGAGTACTGCCTTATTTCTGAAGTAGCAATATCTATTTTAATGGAAGAATTTAATGGCATAGCATATACTTCAGTAAAAATGACAGTGACAGAATAAGACTCTTATTCTACACTATATCACTTAGAAAAAGAAGACAAGAATAGGCTATAAAAGCAGGATTCATGTGAGGCTTTATCTAGTTTATCACTGAAGAAAGTGAATGGAATGAGCCATCATACATTTCTAAAGAGAGCATTAGACAAAGAGTAAAAAAAGTGGTTGTTGATAAAAAATAGGTAAGTCTTTCAGCTTTGTTAAATATTTACCTATATATATTAATAATTACTTAATAATTAATAGAATGTTGTCTCGGAGGGTCATTCCAAAGGACAGGAGGGAAACTTGAAGAACATATAACCCAGCAACCAGACACCATTCTGTGACAATCAGTACAGGTACTCATCCTACCTGAACCTCAGGGCAGAATGATGGAACTTGCCAAGGAGCAAAGGCTGCAGCTCCAACTAGGGTGTCAACACTATATACTCCAGCATAGCCAATGCATCCACCCAGACAGAGCTGCTGAAGGGACGGGCTGGAGTGAGGATCTCACGCTGCAGGAAGTGTCCAGACCTTCCACATAGGGAAGGGACAAGTGGCAGAGCTTCCTTCAACTAGTGTACCCAGGTGGAGGACCTCCTGCAGCAGGTGACTGAGCTTCAGGAGGAAGTGAGGAGTGTGTGAAATTTCAGGAACAGTGAGGAGTAAGATAGCTAGTTCCAAATACAGTCTGCATTAAACTGGGAGGATTGCTTGTGGACAAGCAATCTTCCCAGACAAAGAAAGGAGGTTTGGAAAGACCAGTTGAATCTAAAGTATCAAGAAATGGCTGCAGGACTGATGTTATACACGGGGCTTTGGCTAATTAGACCACCAGACTCACTTTGAGAACAGTGGTCTACTGGGGTCTGATGGAGTCAATCCCCAGAATGGGGGAGGGGAAGAGCATATTCAGGCTTGCCAGGCTTATGGCTTTACATTAAAGTTTCCATTGGAGAAAAGCCCCAGTCCATCCCTCTCCTACCAACTTAATGCCAGTATCAGCAAAAAATGTTCAGAGCGTGGAGAAGGATAACAAATAAACAGGAGAGAACCTGAAGAGAAGTGCAGAGAAACCCCAGCCACTTCAGCCACTAAGTCTTCATAGGGATCTTACTTTTAAAGGCCCCATGCAAATGTAGCATGAGGAATAAATAAGTTGACCTCCAGAGCTATGATTATGTAAGCTTTGCAGAGACGTGGTGGGTTGTCTATTACAACAGCTGTGCTGGAATGGAAATATAAAGGTTCTTCAGGAAGGATACAGAATCCTCAGGAAGGACAAACAGGGCAGAGCAGAAGTAGGTGTTGCTCTTTATGTCAGTGACTAGATGGAGTGCTGTTTGGGAATGGATGATGAGCCAGCAGAGAATTTATGGGTCAAGACTAAAAGGAGGGCAGGGCCAATTGACATCAGTAGTGATCTGGGGGTCGGCCTCTTCTCTTGTGTAACCAGTGATAGAACTAGAGGGAATGGCTTCAAGCTATGCCAGGGGAAATTTAGGCTGGACATTAGGAAATACTACTTTTCTGAAAGAGTGGACAGGCACTGGAATGGGCTGCCCAGGGAGGTGGTGGAGTCACCGATCCTGGAGGTGTTCAAGGAATGTTTGGACTTTGTGTTTAGGGACGTGGTACTATTGGTGATATGTGAATGGTTGGACTGGATGATCTTGAAGGTCTTTTCCAACCTTGGTGATTCTGTGATTCTGTGATAGTGGAGGTTTGCTTCCAATCTTCAAACCAGGATGACAGGCTGGTTTGCAGGGAAACCTGATAGCAATCTAAGTGTTTTAATCTAATCAAGTGTTCAAGGCTAGGATGGATCAGCCTTTGAGCACTCTGATCTAGTTAGTGGAAGGTGTTCCTGCTTATAGCAGAGGTTTGTAACTGGATGATCCTTAATTTCCCTACCATCTCAAACCATTCTATGATTCTATGCTTTGATGATTCTATGATTTTAAGATAGTGAAGAGTTACTTTCAAGGAAAGTGAAAATAACTGTGCATTTTTCTTTCTGATTATTATTCCACATATAAAATAATAATACTAATAAGAAAATTATAAAAGCTTGTGATCTGATGTTATTAGACTAACTTATATTGTTTTAATTTTAGAAAAAAAAAATGATTCCATATTAAGAAGGACAAAAAACATAAAGAAAAGCACTAGAATACACAGAGTGGCTGTTTCTGAAACCTGTATTACAAAAGATATATGGCTCATGGATGGATGTTCTACTGTTTACTAAACTAAACTTAAAGATATTTCTGTGCTTGGGGCTTTCATAAAATCTTTTTATCTTTCATACTTGGATCCTCTAGTGTCTAATGAGAATTCATGCTGCAGTCTTTCTCTACATGGATTCATTAGTTTGTTTTTTTTTTTACTTTCCTAAGAGTGATTTTCATAAGACCTTATGTCAGACCTTAATAACTTTGAGACTGCTATCCCATCTGTCATACTTGGCTGGAACATAAATTGGCCGTATCAATTAAAAACCACTGGGTAGGGTGGGGGGGGAGATAGAAAGATTCAAACTCTCACACAGGCAGTGTGTATCTAATTTTCTTAAGTGTCCAAGTGAGTTATTTGAATGAGAAAAAAGATTTAGATCACACAGGCTAAACAGGGATTAGCTCTCTATTTCACTGGGCAATCTCAGAAACCCAAATTTCTTATACAAAAAAAAAAACAAAACAGGTAGTAATAGGAAACTACCAAAAGCAGATTCTGGATATTTACATTAATTATACATAATAATCAGTGAAAATACTAAGCCTTGCCTCCTCATTCCTCTTCATGTGTGACTTTCACTGTCCCAAAGGGCTGCAAATTCAAAGGCCATGTTCCATTTATAGTCATAAAGCACAAAGCCCATACTTCTTTCTTTGTGCATCACTTACTGGATATCTTGTAATTCCTTCATCAAATAAAGCTTGGGTCTTGCAGGCTACAGTCTGTTCAGTGCACAACTATAATTAATTTTCTGATTAGCATCCATCATTTAGAGTGATTCAAGGACAGATAATTTAAAAAAATAGTATGTGATGAAGTATGTAGCACAAGGTTAGAATTATGGAAGAGAACCATTTAAAATCAAATAGAGGTGAAGTGGGAATTTATTTGTAGAAACATTCAAGTTTATATTTCCTCATTCCTCATTGCATTAATATATGTACAAACAAATTGAATACTAGGACATCTATTGTAACATGAACTTCAAGTTTTCAAACACAACAGCTCCATTATGTTACCTTTAAAGGTGAAACAAGCTGCAGAAAAAGTGGAAAAAAAAACCCTCATTGAAAAAAATGCCAGCTTACATCAGCAGATTTGTAACTTTAAGTTTTGCTTTTCCTGATTTACTGTGATTTTAATATCTTAGTCTTTATTTTATTGGTTTAAACAAAAGAATCACAGAGTCACAGAGTCACCAAGGTTGGAAAAGACCTACAAGATCATCCAGTCCAACCATCCACCTATCACCAATAGTTCTCACTAAACCATATCTCCACAATATCTCCTCAATATCTCCTCCAAGAGATTAAAATAATATTCAAAACACCTATTGAAGTCTGATAGTTAAAAATCAGGTACTGATTATCTAAAGGCAAGCCTTCTGTACAGGGCAACCTGTACACAGCATACAAATCTTGCATACACCTTTAAAGCTGTGAAAAAATATTGACAGACAATTCCTCATTAAAATCTGATAATTGTAATCAGAGTTCTTTGACTCCCTCTAATTGGTAACAACAGAACTAAAGCAATCTCTGCTTTTGGCATTCTGTCTGTCTCATTTATCTCGTAAGAATTAGAAAGAAATATATAGAAGAAAAAATGTTTTATTAGTCATGGGTTTTAAAAGACATCAATTAACTTCTTTAAACCCCCCTCTTTTTTTCCCTTAAAAGACAAGGCAATTTGTTTCCTTGATGTGTGAGCCATCATCAAATCTAAATTCACAGCAAGAACACTTCTGAGATAGCCCAAACTTATCATGAGGTTAATGAACCATTGCACTAGTCCGATCAAACCCATTTGTCAATGAGTAATATTGCTCATCTGTTATCTTGCAACACAATTTGGAATAAAACTGCCAAAGTAAGAACTTATTTATGTTTCTCTTTAACAAAGATTGTTGTTTCAGACTGGAAAATGTGCATATAATGGGTCAGTAGTGTAAGAGTTTATTATTTTGCACTGAAAGTCACAGACTCATTTTCAGCTGATTTCTGGGTTTTTTTGGAACATAGATGTAGTGTGAGAGCAGAGTTGGACATAAAATATGGCAAGTAATCTCTGTTGTGAGGCCTACCAGGACAATTTAATACAGGACTGTGTATGGTTGATGATACCCAGAAACCTTCATTGAAAATAAAGGCTGAAAATTTAAGTAGCACATATTACTACCATCAGGATGCCAGGTCTTTGATTTATTTGTTTGTTTCTTTGTTTGTTTGTTTCCTGTACATTAGAGACAATTTAATCTGAATGTAGTGTATCCACTTGGAAGGAATTAAATAGCCTCAACATAAGAGCCCTATCAGATTCTATTTGTGGGGAGTTACACAGGCTGTGAGTAGAGCAGTCAGTGTGAATATGGAAAATACAAATTCAATTTTCTGTTGTTGTTGTTATTATTATTATTATTATTATTAGATGAAAATCCTTCAACAGTATCTAGATGTTTTGTGATATTTCCCTTTCTCTATGGAAGCAGCTGTGTACTGAAAAAGTAGAAACAAAATCTTTAAGAATAATAGTATGTCTTATAAAGACAGGAAAAATAGAAACAAGAAGTTTTAAGATCAAAATGTTGCATAACTCAGTGATAAATGTATTCAGTGTTGCTGATCATGGACGATCTCTAGCAATTTACAATAAATTATTATAAGGATTAATCATCTTTACTGCTAATGAACGCTATTTTTTATTTTCATCTTAATACTTCAGCTTTTCACTGGTAGAACCTGTAGTTTCTAATGTACTCAAGAGGCTGTTTAAACTTGTTCTTATCCCTTTTGGAGTCAAGTCATTCTTTGAAAATCTTATTTATAATGTAAAGAGTTTGATCAGCTGGAATCTTTAATATTAGAACTTGCAGATGGGACAAGTAAGGAAGTGTTTTCTATACAGGAGCAGAGCTGTGATTGAAATAATCAAGGACTGGATTTCTCAGAGAGGCCTCCAGGAGTCAGCTAGCCAATTCAGAGGTAGATGCATAGCTCACGGTTAGATCTCTTTGAAAATCCCAGAGCTAATTATCAGTGTTTGTACAACTCTTTGAACCTTCAATACGTTCGAATAAAGGTAAGTGTGATGATAGTTTGTATTAAACACAGCTTGTAAATTATACAAATCACACTTCAAATCCCTGAATAGATTGATCATGTTCTGGGAGTTTTCCCTTTAGGACAAGTATAATCAGATTCAGTTACAGTTCAATAATGCATAACATAAGCTTTTTAAACAGATCATTGGAAACTACAACGCAAGAGACTATGAAACTAACCTTGGGGTAAGTATCTAAGAGTTCCACCTTACATTCAGCATAACATTTAAACATGACAAAACAGCATTGCCTTTTGACTTTTTCATCTCTGTGTGGCTACAGAGGAACTGAACTCTTGAAAGGAAGTGAATTTGTGCGGAGTGCAGTAAAACTATTGTCGATAAGCAGAATATAGATATAGAATTATATGTACTTAGTCATTGTTATGATAACATCTAGAGGCCTTAAATACAGGTGCACGTTATGCTAGGTAAATAATAGGTACAGTAGGAAAATGACCATGTCCATAAATTACTGGTATTCAAGTAGACCATATAGATAAAATGTAAAGACGTACTGAAAAATAGAGGTATTGAAAGACTGTGTTTTAGTTGTAACCACTCAGTGGCAGAAGCAACTCCTCCTCAAACACCATCCTAGAACCCCAAATCCTCTGACATTATTGTTATTCTGAAGTAAAATACTGAATGAAATTCACACTGAAAAGCAAAAAATGAGAAGGAATAAATAATAATTTTTTTCAAAGTTGTTTTCTTTGATAACAAAACTACTAAAATTAAATGGCTTTTTTTTTTTTTTTCTTTTTTTCCTATTTTGTTCATAAACCATGACAAACTGGTTGAGAAAATCAATCCATTTGGGACAATAAGCAGTAAAAGGCATATGAATATCACTCAATTTATGAATTTACTAACTTGATGCTTAATAAATAATGTTTATTTCTTGTGTAAAACTAGCATGAATTTAATATCTTTTAACAGTGTTTAAGGTATTTTATTTCTGAAACCTATAAAACTCTTGTGCTATATTCCAATTTGAGCACTTTCTAACACATACTATTTTACATATGCTTCCCTAGATACTCTTAAGATGCAGTTTCCAAACTGCCTCCAGATGCGTTCTAGAAACTGCATTGTGTTTGTACAGCTAGGAGATAAGAGGCTTATGGGCAGTGGTTCAGACTTGCTTATGTATGTATACTATACACTTAGCTAAAGAGCCATTTGGACTTGTGTGATTTGTTATTTGTCTGTCAGCACTAGCTTCCAGGCATAAAAGCTCAGTATTTTGAAGACTTACATGAGAAAGTTACTTAGTATGAGCGTTTTAGTACCTAGTACCAGATGTAGGGAAGACTGGTGACTAACTCAAGCCTTTCTCCAGAGAGATACGACAGATAAAAAATGTTTTGGAATGTCCTTGTACAGTACTTCCTAGAAAGTCATTATTTTTGTTGACTACATGATGGTAGTCCTTTTTTTGTCCAGATTGCGCCTGTTCAGTTCCCAAGTTGTACATACATGGTATGAGACAATCCCTACTCTGCCTTTCCTGCAAAAGTTCAATTGAAATACAGAACAGAAGGACAGTAGAACCTATAAGCTCTCAATAGCAAGTGTAGTACCTGTGCTATTTTTTCATTTTTTCTGTTAATTACCTAAACGATGACTACTTTTTAAAATCATAGAATCACAGAATAGCTTAGGTTGAAAGGGACATTAGGTATCATCTAGTTCCAACACCCTGCTGTGGGCAGGATTGTCAACTACTAAATTATGTACTAGATATTTGACTATGCTATCCAAGGCTCCATCCAATCTGGCCTTGAACACCTCGAGGGATGGGACATCCACAGCTCCTGTGGCAGTCTGTTCTAGAACAAGTGAAGAAGTGAAGATTTTTCCCCTAACATCTGAGCTAAATCTACTTTTTTTTTTTTTTGTTTTTTAACTTTAAAATGGATGGACAGAAGGCTAAAGAAATAAATTCATTCTGCAATGGTATAAGAAGTACAATGTGATACAATAATGGTACAAGTACAGTGTAATAACAAAGATTAAAGCGATATCATTTTGGGTTGTGACCATACTTTATTTTGAAATTAGGGTAAAACTGTCCCGTCATGGCTAATCTAGATTCAAACTAGTCATCCACAGAAGACAGCTTCTACAGTAAGCAGTTATTAATTCCTTTATCATTCTAAAATAATTCTAGAAGATTTATCTGGAAAAAAAAAAAAAAATCACTTAAGGCAGCTTTGTGTATCTTAAGTAAGATGGAGCTATTTCTAAATAATTCAAGCTGAAGTTTTGACAGAAACTATTATAAGCTCAGAGCTGTCTACTTGTCAGCATTTAACAGATGTTTGATAGAGATAAAATCTAATTTCTTGTGGCCTTTAGATTTTATAAAAATTCTGTGATCATTTCTTCTGAAACTAACTTAACTGGTATGAAGATTTCACACTGAGATGTAAAAAGAAGAGCCACTGATTAAAGGTATACTGCAAACCAAACTTTTGCCTTATAGCTATTTTATTGTTCACCTGCGGTTATGGAGATTTTTCTACTTTTCTTCTGAAGTATTTTGCAAAAGGCCTCACTATATTGTTCGTTGAGTTAATGGGCTTGCTTACTCATCTTGGTTTGGAGAACAACAAAGGAAACTGCATGTGTCCCAATTTATACTGCAAATGAAACAAATGTCTTCTGTAAGTATAAAAGGATGATTTCTTTTAAAGAATAAAGCCCTCTGAAACCAATTAATAGTTGACCTATATAGTGATGCACATATCTTCATGTTTCCTTCCTTTTTTTTTTTTTTTTTTATAGAAATGATCTTTCTTTTACAGGGGAAAAAAAAAAAAAAAAGAGTAAACAAGCATGTTATCATCGACTTCCTCAACAAAGACTTTGAGGTTAAATATGCAAGCACTTTTTTGAACAATTTCCATAAAATTAAAACCATTTTATCTTTATAATCTGCTGCAATTGTAACTGGGGAAAACAGAGTGGAACAAATCATCATCCACCTTAATTCTTCCTTGATATCTTTTTGCATTGTACAGTGGCCAGTGAGAACTTGAGAATACATGAAGAGAACCTTTCATTCTAAAGATCCAGCTCCCCAAATCACTCGTGTAGCTAGGGGCATTTTGAGCTTGTGATTCTTCAACACGTGCCAGAAGTTTTATAAGGAGGCTTAAGGAGAGTATCATTGGACTTGTACAATGTTTTACTTATTGCAACATTCTTATTAACATTCTAACTTATAACTCCTGATGCATACCATTATTATGTTTGCTTACAACTCCTGAGCCGATAAAAGGAACTAAAAAATAGGAATTATAGATTTAATAAAACTTACCATGTACATTGAAAAAGAAGTATTGTGTTAGAAGAATAGCAGCTGTGCTAGCTGGTTTACTGTCTGCAAATGACTTAATATCTGGAAAGAGAAGCAAGATGGATCTAACATTTAATTGTATGTACTGCTTGGAAGTAAATGGTAAAATCTTGGAATACAGATATGCATTGCATAGCTTTAGTTAAAGTTATTTTCTAAGGCCATCCATAAAGTGAGGTTTCACGTTGATCTCATTGTGTAATCAATGGAAACTCTTGAGATGGTGATAACAGACTGTACTTTATGTACTGTCTCTATGATGGCTATGATTAATCCATTCCCAAAGTTTATTTTGACAGAATCACAGAATCACCAAGGTTGGAAAAGACCTTCAAGATCATCCAATCCAACCATCCACCTATCAACAATAGTACTCACTAAACCATATCTCTCAACACAACGTCCAAATAATTCCTTGAACACCCCCAGGGTTGGTGACTCCACCACCTCCCTGTGCAGCCCATTCCAGTGCTTGTCCACTCCTTCAGAAATACTTTTCATTAGTATTTCCTAACATCCAGCCTAAATCTCCCTTGGCACAGCTTGAAGCCATTCCTTCTAGTCCTATCACCAGATACATGAGATAAGAGGCCAACACCCAGCTCACTACAACCTCCCTTCAGGTAGTTATAGAAAGCAAATGAGGTCTCCCCTGAGTCTCCTCTTCTCCAGACTGAACTACCCAGCTCCTTCAGCCACTCCTCATAAGGCCTGTGCTCCAGACCCCTCACCTGCTTTGTTGCCCTTCTTTGAACCCGCTCCAGGGCCTCAGGTCTTTCTTGCAGTGAGGGGCCCAAAACTGGACACAGTACTCAAGGTGTGGTCTCAGCAGAGCTGAGTACAGGGGGACAATCACTTCCCTTTTCCTGCTGGCAAGCCAAGCTGCTATTGGCCCTCTTGGCCACCTGGGCACACTGTCAGCTCATGTTCGGCTGAGCATCAGTCAATATTCCCAGGTCCATTTCTTCTACACAGTCTTCTAGCCACTGCACCCCAAGCCTGACTGTCTCTGCAGTCTGACCTTTAAAGACAGACGTAAGGAAGGCATTCAGAACCTCTGCCTTTTCCTTATCCTCAGTGGTCACATTCCCAGACTCATCCAGTAAAGAATGAAGATTTTCCTTAGTCCTCCTCTTACCGTTAACATATTTGTAAAAGGGTTTCTTGTTCCTTTTTACCCCAGCGGCCAGGTTGAGTTCAAACTGGGCTTTTGCCTTTATGATTTTCTCTCTACACATCTTAACAACTTCTCTGTACTCTTTCTGAGTCACCCGTCCCTTCTTCCACAGGAGGTAGATTCTCTTTTTCTCCCAGAGCCTCAAGAATAGCTCCCTATTCATTCACACCGCTCTTCTTTCCTGCCAGCTCATTTTGCTGCTTGGGGGGACAGCCAGCTCCTGCACCTTTAAGATTTCCTACTTGAAGAGCTATCAGCCATCTTGGACTCCTTTACTCTCTAAGACTGAAACCCAGGGGATTCCCCCTACTAATCTTCTGAATAATTCAAAGTCTAACCTCCAGAAGTCCAAGGTAGCAGTCTTGCTGTTTCCCCTCCTGGCTCCACCAAGAATCAAGAACTCTACTATTTCACGGTCACTCTGTCCAAGACAGCCCCCAACCTCCACATCTCCCACCAGACTTTCTCTGAGAACAGCAGGTCAAGCGGGGCAGCTCTTCTCATCGGCTCTATCACCAGCTGCATCAGAAAGTTATCCTCCATTCACTCCACAAACCTCCTAGACTGTTTCTTCTGTGTGAAGTTGAAATCAGACTTCAGGATTGAACACTTCTGTGAGAAGGTAAATAGTTAGATCAAGAAAAAGGATATTGTCATGTAAAATTTAAACTAAATAAATCACAGTCAAAAGTCACAAAAAATAAAGACTGAGCCAGAGTTAAACTCACTTTTCAAAGTACTGCAAAGAAGGGGAAAATGTAGAGAATAACAGAGGCATGATAATAAATGTTTTTGCATCAATCACAAGTATCTTTAGACTGGACGGTTGGACTAGATGATCTTACAGGTCATTTCCAACCTTGCAACTCTATGATTCTATAATTATATGATTCTATGATTCTGGAACATGAAAAGAGGTTGCTAACCCTCAGAGTTGTGCAAAATTTGCCTGAAAAGAAAAGAACAACATTTTAATTACTCTCAGAACAGAGAATATTACATTTATTGATGGTATTATATAATATACTTGACAGCACAAGAAGGATCTAGTTCTATATACCATTGATAAAAAAGGGCTTCTGTTTTCTAACAACATTTATTTGATCCAGATTTTATCTCCTCCTTCTTTGAGAGAGGATTGAATTCCTGTTTTACCTTGACTGAGTGTAACTGAATACTTTTGGTACTAAATTTCATCAATGATAACACAGTATCTTTGTGTTGCTTTCAAGTACCTGATAAACAAGTGACTCAAAAATAAACCTATTATATTGTTCAGAGATTCACAGAAGAATGTAATTAGGAAGACACCTCCATTCGTAAACAAAAGAGAAGTTATATGTTTGCACTGTAGACAGAACAACCAAGCCTTTATTTTCAGCACTATATGTAAAGAGATGAAAACTTATATTGTCCTTGTACAAGATAACCCCTAAGAATTTAAATGGGAGTGTACAGTTCCATATTCTTTGTTCTACTCATATGTAGAGAGTTCACTACCCACAGTATAAATGAGTGCTTGCCGCTTTGCTTTTTCTTCCTCGTTTTGCTGATAATACTCTTCTCTTTGTTCAGTAAATGGAACCATATTTAATAATTAGCCTATTTATTTATTTATTTATTTATTCCAAAAGCATGCAGCTCCACCAGCTTTGTGTTTCCATTAGATAGCCTTCAAATACAATTTTTGGATCACTGCACCCTGAGCTTATTTTCACTTTGAACTACTGTCTCCTCATTCACCCTTCCTAATATTATCTGTAAAACATTATCTTGACAATTTCTGTTATATGAAACCATTGCCAGTGGTCTCTACCTTTCTGAAATGCTTTCTTGGATATTTGCAATGCAACTCTCTCCTACACTAAATTGTTATGATTATTAAAATTAAATAATAGTATTTTCCACATATCTTTCAGCACACAAAATGACTACGTATAGCTACATCTGTATCAGTTGCAGAAGTATAATGTAAAAACTATTATGCAGATGTCAGAAATGCTGTATCACAGCAGGGCAGCAGTTTTTAACAGCAGAATGCATAGGTTGCTTCTGCAACATCCAGAAAAGCTAACAATAACTAACTAACTAAATTAATTAATTAATTAATTAAAAGTGTATTCTCTAGGCTAGCTTTCTGTATAGACAAGTATAAGGCAACATTAGAATTTATTGGAGGTCCATAAAATAATAATAATAATAATAATAATAATAATAATAATAATAATAATAA
>JAPSGF010000006.1:28627389-28696415 GCA_035772895.1 Perdix hodgsoniae
AATAATAATAATAATAATAATAATAATAATAATAATAATAATAATAATAATAATAATAATAAAATCCAGCATCTCTGATTTAAGCTAAGAAGTAGGAAGAGATTCATCAAATAGTAACTTAAGGAGGATAGTTCCATGGATCAATTGAATTTGATTAAAACTCAAGTGAATACTAAACTTGGTCTGTGAGTAAGTGGTAATGGATGTCTAAAGTTTGAAACATTCTAAAAATTCCATTTGCATTTTTTTTCCCAGATGATTGTGGCGCCTGTAGAGCTTTATAATACCCTTCTTTGAGCTGTAACTCTTGTATGCCAAAACAATCTCATTTTGGGTTATTTCCCTAGAATTTCTTCTAGAAGGATTAGCTAGAAGGTTTTTCAAATATTTTTATGTTCTTGTCCTCTGAAATAGCTGAATTATAAGAACAGCTTTCATTTTAAGGAAAAATGAAAAAGACCAATGAAAAAGTAAGTTGTCAGCAAACACAAGTTTAATACTCCTAGCACCTACATGTGATTAAAACTAATATGATAATCTATACTAAGTAGTCTGCACTCTCTCATTTGGAGAAAATTAACGTGAAAGTAGGGAAATGACAGGATAAACCAGGAGGAGGTTGAGCTATTTCCAACTTGCTACATATGTTAGACTCATCACTCTAGAGGAAAAAACAAGAGATGGTGACTATCTGATCTGGAAATATGACTTTATGCAGTTTCTCCTTTTTTTCTTCTGTTTGCAAACATAAGATGTGAAAATACATCTTTCAAATAGCAGCAGGCAGTGAAACTTTACAGTATCAATGTTCAAACAATTAGTATACTTGCAACTGCTTTCTTGGCCTACTTCAAAATAATCCCACAGATCTAGTACATTTTAATAAAAATACAAATATCAACATGTACAGCCAAGATATTTCAGTGACTGCTTCCATAAAAATGTGTGGGTCTTTAAAATCTCAGAGGGAAATATCAGCATCACGTGTTGTGGTCGCTGCTATGGTAACTATACCTTTAGCTTTTGTTCGATAATGGTATGAACTACCTCTTAAGTCTGTGAAGCAACATGACCTGCTGAAGTCTAAATTACTAGGGTTCTACATGCTTATTTACGTTCATTTCTGTTGCAGTTTGCCCCTCAAAAATAAATGGATTTTAGCAAAAAAAGCAAAGCATTTGACCAAGGGAACCCTTTCCACTACTCTCTATGCCTCTAATTTTTTGGTTTGTAAGAAATATGGTGTAGGCACTTATGCCAAAGTAGAAGAGTTTTCATCAATCCAAAACTTCTATCATTCCATGAAATAACAGCTGGGAAAGCCTCATTCTCCAGAATAGTAAAATTCACTCATATTCAACTGTATTTTATGTGAAAGAGTCTAGAAAGTAGGACTACGAACTGCACAAAGACTTAAAATGTTGACTATCAAACCAAACATTTTTATTAAAGCACCCATTGTTTCACACACATATCATCTCCATTTGAGACTGTCTCCATTAAACATGATTAATGGACATAAAATAATGAAGGATTTCTTGAGTTCTTTCTCCAAAACTAATCACCTTTTAAAGCTTACTTCTTGTTCTTTATTATTTTGGTAAAAAATTTACATATTTTAACTTTTTAAGAAGAAAACAAAGATATTTTCAAGGGAAAGAAGTTTCATAACATGTATCTCAGTTAGTTCAAACCAGCGAACTAATCTCATAACAGAAAAAAATAAGATGGAAGAGAAGAAATACCAGAGTTTTGATTTTGCTGACAGGATGAGAAGCAGAGAAGAAAAGTTGGAGGGGACTAGGTTTGCAGGACAAGTTGCCTACATTAAGATGGTTTTATCTGGATTCCCATATGTGAGTTTAGTATCTAAATTCAGAAGTAAATAAATATCCACTCAACAGAATATACAGACAGATTTGGTTTACAGTGCAGGCAATAAACAACTATGGACAGTTGTAAAATTCTAGATTCTTTTGACTAGACCTCCATTAAGCATACTGAGACTTTAAATTTTTTAGGTCACAAATGGACAACACTTAAGTTTAGATAAACTAATGAGTCAATATCTTCACCAAGAATTTGAATTTATGAAGTAGAATTTTATTTATTTATTTATTTATTTATTTATTTATTTAATACCATGCAGATATTCTGTTTGTTATGCAACCGTTCTGTTTTGCAGCAATTTAGATGGGCTGTTCTTTTATATAAATATATTTTACTGTACAATATGTGTGTTGTCCTTCCTGTCATCTTTGACTGAATACCGTATCTGATATGACATGCTAACAATCACTACAATCTCTAATACATACTCCAGTAGCTTTTCTAAAACATATCTCCTTTAACTACAATATGAGGCCTGGGTTAGATCACTATCAGTGATTACCACCACATTATAGCATTCCATTTGTTAGAGCTCCTAGAGCTACAGTTTGGTTCTGTTGCTCAAATTGTGGCGTATATTGTCATTTGAATGCACAGTGTATCTCACGCTGTGTAGCCACCACTTAGTGCAATTAGCTGTCCACTAGATCCTCTGTTACATCTTCTGATTATATGTGATTGTTTTGAGTAACTCAAGGCATTTAAAACCTTATTCGATTCTTTAGTATGGGCAGCAGAATCCAACCTTAAAGATCTACCATAGAATGAGAATAATTACTCAGCTAGAACATCCATGCCTCTCCACTGCTTCTGTGGAGAGCTGAGCCAGACAACTGAAATGTAGTTGTCCTTAGCATACATAAATAAAGCTGGCTGAAGTCAGATCAAACCTTACCGATTCAGCAGCATGCAAAGATCTTTTCTATAGACTTATAAAACTTTCATTTAAATCAAACAGAAATTTCCTCACTTATTATTTGCTATGGGCCAAATACAGATTCAACCAAGCTTGCTGCTTTATCACATATGAGAATGTGCCCTGCTCTAGTAATCAAAAATTGCTAACTTCAAGTTTTCCAACCTAAGACTATTCTGAAGTAGACTGTGTACACACTTAGAAGGAAAATATGGTTTGATTCAAGCATAACTACCTGAGAAATATGGCACACTTCAAGCCTACAAAGTATGAAGGGCTTCTAATAGGGAGTAAAAGACAAGTGAATCCTTATGTGGTGATGACTTGAAGTGAAAGAACTTGCCAAATAAACATTTACTGTAGAATTAAAAGAAATGTGATTATTTATTTATTTATTCTGAGAGACGCTAGAATATAGGATGAGGAAGGACTATATGTACCTTTTAAAATAGTTGTGGTTTTACATGTTTGGCTACTTCATGAGTAGGGTAGATGAAATAATTATGGAAATGTTATGAAAATATGTAGTCTGACAGCAGCATGGTTAACATAACCACAAGTATTTTGTTGGACTTCTTAATATCTTTAATTTGCAAGTAAATATATAGTGTTTTTTGTTTTTGTTTTATAGCATGAATGACATACTTATTATGTTCCTTCCATATAAGAATTAAATAAGAGGTGCCTAACAATGCAGTTTCATATGATTATCTTGATGTGCTGCTCATGAATGTCTGTAAGCTTCCCCTGGTGAGGAAAACAATACAAGTGAAGAATTATGAAAAAAATAATACAAAAGGTATTTATTAAGAGTTTATTATATATATATATATATATATAATTTATTATTATTTCTCACATTCAAATCATTTTTCTGTGGTACGGAGCAACCAGTCTGGAAAAGATCCCTGGGATATGAAGTCCAGCCCCTGTTGTGATGTTCAACTATATAATAGATATCTATTCCAGGAGGCCTGTGCTCCTATAGAGCAAGGATTTTTTAATTTTTTTGCAAACCCATAGCAGGCTGTGAGCTACAAACTGCTCCATTCCAATTCTCACACCTTGTGAGAGGCAGCAAGACACAGAAAAATGTATCTTGTCCACTCAAATTTGCTTCTTACCATCTGTTCTTCCCTCCTCTTTGCTTTTGCTTTATCTCACTTGTTTAAGCCAAACATAATAGTGAGATATGCAAAAGCAAAGACGATTAGTATCACAACCCACACTGGAGATACGAAATGTGAAGAAAAGAGTTTGGGAATACTATGGAAATAAATCTGCACTATAATGAACTAATGTACTCCGCTATTTGCCATCCTCTAGTAACTCACTTACATTCCTATTATCAGTGCTCATAAAGGGAATTGTCACATTTATAAAGTCTTGAGAATAAGCATTGCTTGCAAACAACAAGTAGAACTGTGATAGCAACAGCCAAACAGCTTATTTAAGCAAGTCTGTGATTTGGAATATAAAAGAAGCCTTGCACCTCTGCTATTAGCAGAGTAACAAGAGCTGCATATGTGCGTGTACATAGATGTGCAAATACTACTCCTTTGGACAGCTTCAGTGTTCTGTTTATGTCTCATCTCCCTGCAGAAAGCATTGTTATTTTTCTAGGACATAATTGAATTTTTTTTGTTGTTTGCTTGACTGCCATTTACAAAACGTTGGAATCACAGCAATTCCCTAGGTGCTCTCTCTCACCAGCACAGACACATTTTACAGCAATCTGTTCTTCCCTGCTTAGAAATCTCATTTTCCAAGAAATTAAAATCTGCCTCCAAATCCTTGTATGATCTAACTACCAGCAGTGGGAGTCATGTCAAGTAACTTTATCTGTTTACAATATGGACTTCCCCATATAGATTGTGAGGTTCATCATAATAAATGGATAAGAAATTTGCACTGTTGAGACTATTTATCTAACTTATTTCAGGCACTGATTTCAAGATTGTATAATTTGCCATTAGAGCCTTTCCATAAGGAGAGGCCAGATGACTGTATGTTTATGTTATCCAGGACTACGTTATGACAGATAAATGCCTCCTAGGTTCTGAAAGCAGGATGAGTCTGTTGAGTCAAGAGTTGAAAGAACAGGTAAAGTGGGGCATTAGCAAAAAAAACCAAAAAAAAACAACAAACCACCACAAAGCGTGGTCTTACAAAACAAGACAAGAAAGACTATAAGCCTTTATTACTTATCAAATTCACAATGTTTTTGCCTAATATGCACTGAGTTTCCTGCACTTAGTCATCAATTAATGGTAATATTCATCAGGAACATGTTTACATTTTCTAACTGTGAAACCACTTCAGAATATTCCTTGGAATTTAAACTTAAGAACAATGCCTTATTACAGCATTACAGTATAACATGATTACTATCACTTTTTCACTTTTTTTTTTTTTCCCTCCTCATTTTTCCCCCTCAGAGAAAGTTTATTTGGAGGAAAACATTTCACTGGATAGTAGACAACTAAATTCTCAGTCAGAAATGGTTGAGAGAAATTCTTAATAATATTTAAAAACTTAAAATTCTGATTTTTTTTCATAGTCTATGAGGAAAGATGAGTAGTTTGAATTTTATCATCAAGGATTTTACATGGCTTCCACCTATTTTGCTTCTACTACTCTAGCAGTTCTTGAGAAGACAAATGAGTACAGAAGCACAATCAAATCTCAGTCTGGGGGAAGAAAGCAGCAGCTTGGAAGCTGACGTGAAATACTTCTGGGTCTCAAATACTTGAGATGAGTAGACCCATCCCAAAGCTGACAAAAATAAAATGAAATAAAATAAAGCTGACTCTTCTCATGCCTGAAAATCATTTTTAGAGTCTTGTCTTCAACTACAGTTCTGAAATGTGTGACATTTCAGTATTGGTTGAGACGATACGTTCAAACCAGGACTATATCCAATTTTTCCATGAACACTGTTCTTGCAAAAGAAATTTTTCTTCCCACACACATCAGTGCAGTAGGTTTCTAAATACTTCCATAAATCTTGCTCCAATCGGCTTCAATCAATTTTGGAGCTAATCACGTATGTTTGGACAAAAAAAAAATTAAACCTTGGAACTTCCTTGGAAAGAAGTTCAGTATCAAACTGATGGTGCAGGAGGTAGAACTAAATTTGGTGCATTTTGTCCTAATTACACAAAACCCGAATAGCTAAAAAAGGTAAAATTGGCCTTTGTTCAGCAAACAAACTAAATTCAGACAGAAAATCATTACTATATACTGATGTTTCTGACCATGAATATTTTCTCCCACATGCAATACAATGCTGAGACATTGACCTACAATCACCCAGTTCATTGTCATGTATACAACATGGAAAGCAAACCCTCGGTAAGACATGTGAGATCCTGTGCAGACACTCTCAAAGAACTCAAACAGAATTCAGACAGCAAATGGAAGGAGGGAATTTTTAAGCTTCATCATTCTTGTGCCAAAACCTTTTTTGAATGAGACCATTCAGTGAAGTATTGGGGAAGCACCTCCCAGGTTCAGAGACAAACAGACGCTTGAATGCTCCTGTAGAGTCATAACATAGCAGTTCAAAAAATCAGCAAGATGTTGATGTTTCTTGGTACATGCTGAACTTGCACCCAATGATAACCAACTGATATTAATCCTAAAACATTTTAGTGGGTTTATACCAGAACAGCATCACTAACCTTTACCAAGATTAATCATTTGAAAAGAGAAGATCAAGAGGAGAGCACTTTAACTGCTTTATTGACTCCTTCTGATTTGTAGTTTTCTGCATTTTTTATATTAAAAGATATTGAATTGCTTTTTGCAGCATAGCCAAATAATTATCTCTTTTCTGTTAAGGAAGATTATTATATTTCATTGAAATGTTGCTTAAGCATTCTACATAGACATATCAGGTTCTATGAGATAAATTATTTCCAATTTCATACTTTTTACACTATAATAGTAATGAACTCTGCAAAACATTTAAATGTTAGCTCAAGAAGACTGAAATGTGAATGTCAATAAATTTCTCTTAATTGGACAGGTGTCTTGTAAAATGGCGCAGTGTCTTTTGATTGAATCTGACTTAAACACTGATAGTTACTCAGAAATAAAAGATAATCTTAGGAAAGTACCAACATAATGGATTTAAGGATATATGATAACACTCTTGGAGCTCTTTGACAGTAAATGATTGACAACACACAGAGAATGGAACAACCAGCAATGCTAGAGACTCAATTGGCTAATATGATGTAATTAGTCTGAATTTGACCATTATCTGCAATCAAGAAGATGGTTTATCTGCAAACAGTGCTTCGAGTGTGAGTACTTCTGTGCATCTTCACTTTTATTGCCTCAGAGCATGTGCAGTTTTGCTTCTTGGCATCTTATTACAGATAATGTATTCCATGACTTAAATCAGTACCAAACTGAGATTAAGATCAGAAATAACAGCCTACACATATGATGCTTCACAGATTTGGTAATTACCGTATTGTTGGGTAAGCACTCTCCCAGCAAGGAATTTCATAGCTGGCAATATCGGCAGAAAAACTGGACTGACTCCCATTACACAGAATAAGAATTATGGTTTAAACTAATGTTGGAATTTTTGACCTAAGATCTTTACTTTCTGTACTGCTTGTCAATGTTTGTAGTTAATTAACCTATGGCTAATTCCATTTCACCTGCTTTTTTTTTTTTGTTCTTTTTTTAATATGTTTTTTTAATAAGTAATTTATTCAAGTTTGTTTCAAATAACTTCAGAATTAATTGCATAGCCCTGATGGTATTTGTTTGGTATTCATCTGCAAACTTTCCAAAGCAGCTTTGCTCAAAATAGCCATCAGTCTTAAAAATTACGAAAACAGGCAGATAATACATTCAGAAAAATGTGTTTCAGTAAAGAAATTCATGAAAAATGAACCTTTTCCATGGACAGTTTCATTTTTAATAAACTAGAATTTTGTCGTAAGGACAGTTGAAAAATCTAGCTGTTACTAAAGGAAAAATATTAAAAAGAAAATACTAAAATAAAATGTGTACCAAAGGCAGAACAGGTTTTCAGTTTTGGAGACAGAATTGTGTTGATTTTATTAATATACTATCCAAATAATAAATAAGTTACTCAAGAAATGTTTGAACATGAAGCACTACTACTGTTTTACTCACACTAACTGACACTATTTCAGTTTGTACTGTAATTCCAAGGTCACAGGAATTTCTGAATCAGTACATGAGCACATCAATGCCTGGAGTCGGGGGGGAGAGGGGGGCTGGAGTCACCCTTTCTGTCTCAGCGGTGCTTCCATGAGTCTGAGTCTGTGTGGGTCCCCCTTCCCCATGCCTTTCTCCTGCAACTTGGGAGTATGAGCAGGAGAAGGATGCTCATCCCTTTCTCCAAACTGTTACTGGGAAGGATGAGTTAATTCCTCTTTGATATCTTTTCCTATAGCACCTATTTCTCAAATAAAGACTCTGTTGTTGCCTTTGCTCTACAGACTTACTACATTTTAATCAATTACATCGTGTTCCACATTAAGGAAAAAAAAACATATTTCCACACCATTTTTTGACAATTCCTTAATTTAAGGCCTCTGTTGTTTCTGCCATATATGATTTGAATTTAGATGGTGTCATAAACAGCAGGGACCTGCAGCTAGGTTGCACAACATTCTGCTAGGAATTTGCAAAATAAATATTTAGGTATAATTTAAGGAGGGGATACAATCAGAAAGCAAGGTGTAACATGTGGGAGGTTTGTCCCAGTGGTTTTCTTACCTTGATGTGAATGCATTTTGGATGATCTGTTAGTAACAGAATGTTTTCCATAAGCTATTTTCCCTCCTTGGAAGACCATTGCAATTTCTGCTATCTATTTTCTCATGCCACTTCCACTATAGTAGGATCTGAACACCTTCCATAGTATATGAAAGAATGTGAGCAACATCTGTCCTAGTTCGTTTGTTCTGAATCTTATTTTCTCCCTGGAGAGAAAACTGTGTATGTAGTGGATAGGGACATAAATAATAGATTATTCCTCTCCACAGTCAAACTAGGAAAAAAAAATGGTTTGATCCAGAGTGAATTTTTGTATTGTTGTTTTTACTAAGAAAAACTTTAAATGAAAAGTCAGTGGCATATAAAACTTTCTATTCAACATGAGAGAAAATATTTTGGTTTTGCAGAATAGACAAAAGAAAAGGGAAATGAAAAGTTAGATTCATAAAACATTGTCAGAGAAGAAGCTAGTAAAGGGAAGACCTAATAACTCAGTGATTAGTATAGCATGACACACCACAGTCCATCTCCCTGCTTTCTCTTTTTTCCCATCTGAAGTCCACCTTCACCACAAGACATAGAATCATAGAATGGCCTGGATTGAAAAGGACCACAATGATCACCTAGGTTCCAACCCCCCTGCTACGTGCAGGGTCACCAACCACCAGACCAGACTGCCCAGAGCCACATCCAGCCTAGCCTTGAGTGCCTCCAGGGATGGGGCATCCAAAACCTCCTTGGGCAACATATTTAAGTGCTTCACCACCCTCTGAGTGAAAAACTTCCTCCTAACATCAAGTTAGGAACTCCCTTGTTTTAGTTTAAAACCATTTCCCCTTGTCTCATCACTATCAACCCATGTAAACAGCTGTTCCCCCTCCAGTTAATATGCACCATGCAAGTACTAGAAGGCCACAATGAAGTCTCCCTGGAGCCTTCTCTTCTCCAAGCTAAACAAGCCCAGTTCCCTCAACTTTTCCTCATAGGAGTGGTGCTCCAGCCTTCTGATCATCTTAGTGGCCCTCCTCTGGACCCATTCCAAGAGCTCTACATCTTTCTTTTGCTGGGGACACCGTACTCGAGATAGGGTCTCAAGTCCACTTCATTTGATTCATACTACAAAAATAATGACACAGATATGCCTTTAAGCACTTACAGGTCATGGACAAGACATCTGGATTCTGGTGGTTTGGACTGCCATTTCAGTCACTGTGTGTCTGGCTTCCAGATGGCTCTCATTCAGAACAGAACAGAGCAGCCTGAATTAGAGGAAGTGAAAAGTACCTGCCTGACAGTTCCTTCTCTTTCATGTTTATGTACATTTCCAAAGATGGAATGTCCCCTTTTCTTGTGGTTTTGTAGGGACTCTTTTGTTTTTTATCCAAAATAAGTGTCAGTTTTGATTTATGCATTAGTAATTTCAAGATGACGAGAATCACAGCTTATCCAGGGGATATTTTATGCAGATCCAGAAGAAATTTTTACTTAGAGGAAATTCTTACGCTTCTAGGTAAATCTAATTTATCTCCTACCTTTTGTCTCGTTTCTCAGGAGTTTCTGCATGGTGTAATTTTTTTAAGCAGCTGTTTACTGATAAATAACAATTTTAAACTGTTTTTTACATACTGTCTTTGTATCTAGTTATAATAATTCTCCTGGACAGAAATCAAAGAATTTCTTCACAAAGAGAATTCTTCCTGGGGGAGATTTTAGTGCTACAGTAGATCAGCTATGGTAGAATTATCACTTCTTGGTATTCCTATCAACTGTAATGTTCTCTATCTCTAACCAAGCAACACTCAAGAGTATAGGAAATTGTATCTTACTACTAAAAACATGTAGTTCTGTGAATGTTTTAGCTAATAAAATTTTTTTCTTGATGGAATAAGGTGTCTATTGTAACTTTACTTTGCCTCTTACAACACAACATCAAGCTTACCCTGTGTCCCTTGGATAGCCTCTTCACTTTAGCAGCAGGCTAATGATCACATGATAGCATGTCATACTGTGAGCTTTTAATGTGCTCACTGCAAAAAATTACTGCCAAAGAGAATATTTATCAGCTGCACTTTCTGCATTTTTTCTCACTAATTTTAACCTGTGTCTTCTGTCTGATTGGTGAGATTCACAAAATCCACAATAATTTTATTATCACTTAAACACAGTGTTTCTGTCGTATTTGTTTGAAAGTAATCCATAGAGTCACAAGCTTACTAGGGTAGGGGGCAGAAGCAGACAGGTAAATCAAATGGATTTTCTTTTCCTTGTATGAGAGATGGTGTATTAATGGATCAGCAAATAACTAAAACAACTAATGATCTTCTGATCTTGACCACGTATTTAAAATAAACAAATTACTAGAGGTCAGGATGTTAGGTGCATTCTTGTGCTGTTCCTAGGTTCTAGTTTTTGAAGTGCTATTTTTGGCACTTTATTGTCATTTGAGCCCTCAAAACTGTTCTCATTAAATTAAAATTTCACTTTAGCTACTTTAAAATGGCAGGCATAAGGGTCCGCAGTCTTGAGACAGTGAAACACCAAATAAAACAAAACAAATGTAAAACAAAATTAATCTGTAAATCAATTGTCAGCTCTTATGGTCACTTTCTCTCTGATTCTGTGCATGTAATTACTAGATCTAAAGTGGATCAACATTATCATATTTTATCCTTTCTTTTCTCTCTTCTCCTTGAGATTTCACAACTATGCTATATCAAAAGTGGGGAGCTGATTTTATTTTATTTTTTTTTCCTGTGATTAATGTATTATTTTTTTTTTAGGGCAGAGATGCTCTAATCCTAAAACAATCATGTTATGTGGAAAAAAATCGGACATTTAGAAATATTTTTCTGGTTTCAGTAGTCCATAGATTCTCCCAGCTGAGACATTTTTAGATTGTAGAAACAATAGTTTTATTCACTCTGGAGAATAGTAAGGTTTCTGCTTTGACTAAATTTTATTTTAAAATACAAATACCATATTTTTTTGTGAGTTCTGTCTATGAATCTCAGTTCACTTATGTCCTTGACTGCTACAGCTTGATGTTTTCTGATCAAACCTTTGAATTGTAGTGTTAACCTAAATATAAATGAGAATGCTATGATGTTCACAATTATGGAGTCTCAAGTGTACATTTTTTTTCATTTACTTTCTGATTATGGAAAAGTATAATTTCCAGCATTAACATCAAATATCCTCAAGCAATATAAATCTTAATTACTGTATGCTGAAAGTAGTACTAACAAATGCATGAGGTACTTTACAAGGAAGCAAGTGGGTCCCCACGTACACGTAAAGAATCTCAGCAATTTCTTTTCTGCAGTTAACAAGACCTAAATCTGCTTAATGGTGAGTAATCTCTAAGAAGCAATATAACATGGATAATTGTTCAGAACTTCAAACTCTCTTCCTACTTTTATTTTAATAATGATTTCCTAGAAAATGCCCACAGTAGGTTTTATATTGAGTGAACTATGACTGCATTCATCATTCATAAAACAACTTGAACTGAAGTTGTGAGTTTGGATGATGCTGTACACTGGGGATACAGAAAGAGAGATTCTTCAGAACTGTCCAGCAGAAATCCATCATCAACTCATTTACAAAGGAAATGTTTAAGGAAAATATTATTTCTAATGTGTTAATCAGAACACATTAGAAATCGCTTTCTAATCTCTTCCACAGGCAAAGAAAGAAGATTAACAGACACCAAAATTGAGAGATTCTGGAAGAGATATTGCTTTTGCAAGAATTTCATTGAGCCCAACAGCTGGAACTGAATTTCAAATTTTCAATTTCCCTTTTTATTTTATTTTTCTTACAGTTGAGAGGGAAAGTGTTATGTCTTTCTGAATCTGCAAGTGTGAAAATAAGTAAACAAACAACCAAACCAACCTGCAACTCTTTTGTATTTTTCTTTGTGAGTCATAAATTTAATAGTAGATTGTCCTTCTCAGGAATTTGCGTCAAAGACACCATGAGATCTGCTGTTCTGACTGGTACTAGATCACTACTCTTTGAGGGATGCCTACCTTCAGAGAAATTGATAACAGGTACTGAATAATGTTCTGCTGCAGATGATATACCAAACATGAGGCTGTGTTGTTGAGACCATTACCCTGTCTGAGAAATATTTAAGATATTCTTCACATAAAGAAAACCTTAACTCTGCCTTTTTCATAATTCTCTTTCTAGTACTGCACATATCTGGTGTTGGTACTCCTAATGGTCAGAGTTTGTCTCAGAGTTGGGCAGAGATTTTCAACACCTTGGGGATGAACCAAGACACATAAATCCAGTTGGGCATCCCAGTTGTCATTTTTGCAGAATAACAGAAGTATCATCCCCAGCAAAACCAATAGTTCTTGTAAATTTTCTGAGTCCTAGAAGATCCAGAAGGTAAAGGCTTCATTTTGCTCAATAACAGCCTGTGTGTATATCAGCTGAAATTTAAACAGCCAAAACAGTATATATACTGATATGTTACTTATTTTCGTTTCATTATTTTAGGTGTTTTGTTGTTGTTGCTTGTTTGTTTGTTTGTTTTTTCATTGAGCTAAGTAATACTTTTCAGTAATATATCTGACCCCAGTAAGCATCTTTTGGTCATTTGTTGTTAGTTGCAAGAACTGACAAACCCTGTTTTACCATAAGAATTTTTTTTTTACAGTCCAATAGATATTGATTTATCACCATAAAATCTTTTATTCTGATTCTTTTTCAATACCTTGAAGAGAACAAAAGGTCCTCTATAACAAATATTTATAGTCATTTTAAGTCATTTTAACCTTTTTTGGCAGCAGGCAGAACATGTCTCTTTGCTCTACAGCCTCTCAGCACCTCACTTAAAATAACAAATTGGCCCCTTCTGCTCCAGGATTGCCGAGCCAGATACAGGATAAATAGCTCTTTAAATCCTCAGGATATTTCTCTTGTCTCTTTGGCCTAATCCATTACCAATTCTGTCATTATCATTCATTGAAGAAAATGTCACAGCTAATGTACTGTAAGACTTCAATTTTAATTCAAAATCATTGTACAGACACTTCTTCCTTACTACAGGCTATACATCTGCACATATAAAATCTTTATTCACATATATAAAAATCTAAGTTTATTGAAGCTTCTCAGGTACTTACATGGTGATGACTTAATAGGACAAATTACCCAGCAAGACATCAAATTCCTCAAGATTCCCACCACCACTGCAACATATCCCCATGAAACAGACAACGACAATGGGGCTCCTAGAAGCTGAAATGATTTAGCAGAGAATAAAGGCATCTAGGTTGCGCTAATCTAATGAAGACTGGATGTTATAATTCTGCAGAGTAAGTAAATATCATATAACTGTTTTTAGTGAATCAACATAACAAAGTAGGCAGACGATATGTGAGGTGGGTACTGCAGGAGATTTCTGGCATCTTGGAAAAATTAATAAAAGTAAAGGAATGTTCCTAAACAATTTTTTAAGAGTTTGGCCTTTCTTCTTTATAAATTTGTACCTTCTGAAGTTAACTTTATGTTTATATATTTATAAAGTCAAGAATATGGACAGGTTTAGGGAGAGATTCTTTTTTCTCCAGCGCTCAGCTCCTGCCAGTTTGAAGGGAACAGTCACTTCAGAATGTCTCAGTGATAAGTTTTCCGTTTTATGTGCAAGTGTAATATTAATAGTATTATGCATTAGTCTGATTGTGCATTTTAGGTCTCAGTATCTTACATAAAAGAGATATCAGTCTGTCACTATGTCAGATTTAGAAACTTTCCTACTTAGCACTTCTTGCAATAGTCAAATCCTTAACAACCTGTAATTTAATACCTGTTGTGTCAGCAGATTTAATAGCCATTGCAATAGCTCCTTCGGTTGATCGCATCCCAGCTTAGTTTGAGCTTTGCAAAGCTTGGCTGCTCCAGCCCCTCACATAGAAGAACCTTTGCTTTGCCGTGGTCAGACCTGAGGTAACTTAATAACAGAGTGAAACAGTCTGGTGCATCAGGCTGGACAGCTGGGTTGAATCCAAGCTAGTAAAATTGTATTTCCCCCATACCATTTTTACCTGAAGATGGAATAAATTGGTTTAGGATTGCTCACCTTGAGAATTGGCCCAACCTTTTGCTTTGTGAAGAAGCACAAAACTAAGCAAAGCTGCAGTTCAGTTTCATTACCAACACTATGCTCAGCTCTACTATTAAAATGTTTTCTTTTTAGTTTTATCTTTCAGTTGTCACCTTCTCTAAAAAAGCACCATTTTCTATCATCAGGACTTTAGAAATAGCTCAAATTTGTTTCAACCTCCTCTCTGTACAACTGCGATCTTTAATCCCTGGTATCAATCTCTTTTTCTGTGGTTCCTGCCTCACACTGTAACCCCTACAACCTTGGAGCAAATGAGCCTATTTTTGTCTCTGGAGATTTGATGGAAGATAACACAGTTATTAGGAATATCTTTTCCTTGCTCTAATAATGATGATCTGCCTTCAGTAATTTTTCCATGCCCAAATTGCCAGCATGGCAGGAGGAAGACTGGCATGTTTTTTCCTAGGTGTACATGTAGGTACATTTTCCCTTCTTTTATCTTTTTTTTTTTTCCCCCTTTTTTTTTTCTTTCTTTTTCTTTCTTTTACTTTTTTTTTTTACTTTTTTTTTTTCACCTTCTTCTTCTGTGTGAGATATTTTTTTATTTCAAATTCTATTTCACTCAATCCCCTGTTTTGGCTTATCTATTCATATGTGCTTATAACTGTCAGCATTTACATTAGTATGCTCAAGTTTATTGCTGACTATTGATATAGCTACAATTTCATTTTGGTCAAAAACCGCAAATTCTCTTGCGTTCCCATAATGTGGTTCATATGCCATTGTCTGAAGCAAGAGATCACACCTACAGCACATATTACTATTCAGCTTCCCTGCATTGTGTCACAGGACAGGACAAGAGGGAATGGCCTTAATTTTGCCAGGGGGAGGTTCAGTTTGGATATTAGGAAAAAATAGTAGTAAAAATAATAGCAGTAATACATTGGAACAACCTGCACAGGGAAGTGGTGGAGTCACTATTCCTGGAGTTTTTCAAGAAAAGGGTAGATACGGGACTGACAGATATAATCCAGATCGGACACAGACATGGGCTGATGCTTAGACTTGATGATCTTCTTGATCTTTCCAACCTTAATGATTCTGTAATTCTAAGGTTCTAAGATTACAGGGTAAGGCTGTACACACTGGGAACAGCCTACCATCTCCTTTGCCTCTACTGTATCAAGACCATGCATGATTATTGTTGAGTAGAGTTGAAAAAAGTTATCTCAGGTGACCACAACTTCCAAAATGTATAATAGTAGAGGGCAAATGCCATGCTTGCAAAATCCCACAGGCAGCTTGTCCAATAAGATAGCGTTGTATATCATAGAATCACAAGGTTGGAAATGACCTATAAGATCATCTAGTCCAACTGTCTTCACATTACCACTGCTACCACAAGCACTAAACCAGATCTCACAGCTCCTCATACAGATGCCTCCCGAACACTGCCAGGGATGGCAACTCGACCACCCTCCCTGGGCAGCCATTCCAGTGCCTCACCACTCTCTGAGAGAAAAAGTTTTTCCTCATGTCTAGCATAAACCTCCTCTGATACAACTTGTGGCCATTTCCCCAGATCTTGTTTGTTGCCTGGGAGAAGAGTCAAAACCCCTCTTCACCACAGCCTCCCTTCAGGAAGTTGTAGAGTACAATGAGGTCTCCCCTGTGCCTCCTCTTCTCCAGACTAAACAACCCCAGCTCCCTCAGCCACTCCTCATAAGCTTTGTGCTCCAGACCCTCACCAGTTTTGTTGCCCTTCTCTGGACGCACTCCAGGGCCTCAATGTCTTTCCTGTAGCGAAGGGCTCAAAACTGAACCCAGTATTCAAGATGCGGCCTCACCAGTGCTGAGGGGATATGATAGGATACATGGGATATATATAGTTTATGTAGTCCAAACTGAAAATTTTGTTTAATACTTGAATTACGAGAAATGGGTTATCTTCAGCTTCTGAAGGACAACAGTTAAAGTTTCAGTTTGAACTCCTATAAAAAAAGGGAAAGTAGGCAAACAAAACCAACCAACCAAACAAAACAACTTGCTGTCTTTCTAATTAGGTTGGTTGATATATTTTCTGAAAAATACATTTGGTTTTGATTGTATTTTAGACTTATGTTTTTTTTCCACATACAATTTCACAAATTCTTTTGCAAATATAATCTACTGCACAGCAGAAAGGAATAACTCTTGGAGAATATTTCCCTTTTAAAAGATGTGCCATCAGCTTATTGTTCAAACATCAAAAAGTTCCAGTTCCTGACTACCCTCTCAGTGAATAATCTTTTCCAATAGTATCCAATATAAGAGAGTTTTCCAAACACTTCAACCCCAAAAGATGGTGGAATTAGTGAAGTTTTTCTGCAGAGCACCATTACAGTCCTACAAAAGTAGGAATATTGCTAAAAGAAAATACAAAAGTATTGCTGATCTGTGGATCCTGTAGGAGTAATGCAAGAACTATCTCATGATGTTTTCTGAACAGGGAGGTTACCAGCTGTGCTATTCTGGAAAACCGTAACTCAAGTTTTTGCATTTCTAAAAATAATGGGAATTAGAAATAACAGGAAAAAAAACAATTTCTTATTTCCTCCCTATTATTACATACTCTTTCCCCAACTTCTCTTGCCTTTTTCTTTTTTTTTTTTTTTTTTTTTTTGTACCAAATAATTCACTCTACTTATAGATGCATCAAATCAAAGGACATTCTTATGCTTCCTCTGGAAAACCATTCTATAATTCTCATTGCTAGGTGTTTTTGAAATTTCTCTGACCTTTAAGTTAAATTTCAATTTTCTGATACAAATTCAGCTTTCAGCTCGTGCTGCAAATAGACATGATTTAACAGACAGACTTTATCTTGGAAGAGCCTGGGCGAGACTTCAGGGTGTCTTTAGCAACCTTTACTTCTTTCAGTGATCCAGTAGGATGCATAGAATCATGGAATCATAGAGGTCGGAAACGATCTTTTAGATCATCTAGTCCAACCATCCACCTACCACCAATATTGGCCACTAAACTATGTCCCTAAGTACTACAACTGCCCTTTTCTTTGAACACCTCCAGGGACAGTGACTCCATCATTTGTGGGTTGGTTTTTTTTTTGTTTGCTTGTTTTGTTTTGGTGGTGGTTGCTTGTTTTTTTCTTTTTTGTTTGTTTCTTTTTTGTTTTGTTTTCCTTGGAATTCAAGCTTTGGATCCTTTCTAATAATTCTTTTCGTTATTTGTCTGGCTTAGAGAAAACTGAATTGATCGTGGGCTTTTTTTTTTTTGCTTTTTTTTTCTTTTTCTTTTTCTCTTTTCCTTAGCTCCAAAAACACTCTCAACAGAGATTCTTTAGTCAACATTTGGCTAGGAGTGGAATTTTAATTTCCTAATCAGCCTATGTGAGCCATGCTGTTCAGATTTCATTTTAGCCATGTCAGGAATTTAGAAGGTTAAGACCATTTCTGTCTCAGCAGGATGCACAGCTCCTGATTCACATTTAAAATACCACAGTTGAATTATTGCTGCTTTGTTTTTGCAGCCTTCCTTGACCATTGACTGTGTAAGTCTCTGGTTTGCAAAAATTCAGCACATAAAATAGTTATATAAAAAAATAAGCTTATCACATTGCAAGAATGGATTCTATAGTCCTCCTATCAAATACAACAATAGCTATTACAGTGTTTACATATTATTCATTTCTTGTTTTCATATCCACTTACCTTCTTGAACAGTCGATCAGTCACTACCCTTGTAACTGACACTTGCAGTTGCCCTTTGTTAAAAATTTGATCACATTATTATATAAGGTTCTTCCCATCAGAGCTGAGGAATTTAATATTTTGAGATTGATTTTTTTTAATGTTTAGTCTTAACTTCATTAGCAGAAGTTCTGTTTAATTTTAATGTAGTTTAAGTGTATAATGCCATGTGTTGCTTCTGCATGAACTGCTGTATAAATGCAAATAAGCTAATTAATTCATAACAACAAGTATTATAGCAACACATTGGCTGTCATGCTCTGCAGTTTCCAGTTGAACTGGAATATATATGTTTTGTTGGTAGAGGAACTGCAGCAGGAGTGTTAATAATTTTAAATGTAAGTACCCTTGTCTGTCTATACGGACCTGTGATTGTGCATGTGATAATCTATCAATAATTAATTTATTTAGGGACTAAAGATTCTCTCTTCACTCCTAGTTGATTCATGTTCTGTGTGAATGTCAGTTAAATCACCTCTTTTGATGCTTTCAGACATCACTCATTGGGAAATAGGGACGATTCCTTATCTCCCTCTGAAAAGTACAAAAAGAGCTATGGATAAATTGAGTTATGCCAGTGAAAAGTAATGAATGCGTAATAAACCCTCAGTAAATCATGCTGAGTTCAACTTCAGCAATATTTACATCAGACTGTTACAAAACCTGCTAAAATTACACAAAAATTACTCTTCTGTTTCTCAGTTGTTTCTAACAGTCTGCCTACAAGAGCTTAGATTTTCTGAATTCTCAACAAGCTGTATGCAAACCAGTATATGATTTTCCCTTCCAAAGCAGGATTCATATTAATAGCAAATAGCATGTGTTGACAACCTTCATCTAATCTCAAAAAAGTACAGTTCTATTATAATAATATCTAACAATTTCAGGGCATCTTTTCAATTGATAGTTGATGAGTTACTGAAAAAGAAATAAAGAGCAACAAAAGACCTTAAAAATCTTGAACATATTCAGCTTTTAGAAAGTTTGCAGGGAAAAAGTCTGCTGATATTTACACAGAAATTATTAAAATATCCCAAATATTCTGTTCAGAAACTGTGGCAGAAATGTTTCCACTGATTTTTCATCAGGTTCCCTGGCACTTGAATTGATGTTTAAGCATTTTGGTTTTTTTAAATGTAGGGACAATGCAGCTTTGTGTACCAGTTTCTGACCATCTCTCCTCCTCATTACATGTCTATGAGCAAGTATGAAGAGACTGAAACTACAACTTCCTTCCCTGAAAAATAGCTGAAACCTCAGGGCAGAAACACCTTTTCTTGTTGCAGTTGGATACTTGCAGCTGTATGATGTAATTATCCCTTATATTGCTGCGTAGCCAAACTTGTCATAGACCCACTCCTCAATGACAGCAATCAGTAGCTACAGTGTACCAAGGTACATGAGATCTATTTTCACGTAGAGTAGTTTCTGTTATTTTTCCTATTTATGACCAATATAATACATCTTAGACTTGACTTTGCTGCCTGCAATTCTTTCTGAAAGCATCAGAAGAGTCACAAGCCCTCAGATTGGCTCATTATCCAGCAGTATTCAGGAACTCACCAGAACAAATCTTTGCACTCTCCCACTAACAAAGCTTTCTTCAACTTAATCTAGGAGTTATTAATAATAATTCTCCAATGTTGCTTCAAAATAAGTGAAGATTTATATGACTATGGTTCGAAGGTATATGTATTCATTAAATACTTCGTATGAACATATATCCCATTTAATCTTATGTGCAAATGTGCTCATGTATGTACACGTGTAAATGCATATGCATGCATATTATACAGAAAATCTATACAGCCATGCATATTTTTATGCATCTTTGTTTACTTACACATATGCAAACTGAAAGCAAAAGTGTAATGCTCAGACACAGACATTTAATGCAGCAAGAAAGAAGAAAGAAGAAAAATAAATCTCAAATTGCCCAGTTATGGAGAAAATTACCAAGTGTAAGATTGAGAAAGACTTCCAAAAATATGATGTTGAATATAGCTGTGTAATTACGCAAGCCATCATATTTCTTTCTTCTGTTTTGTTGCCTAGTTAAATTAAATATACGAGGAGTGCAAAAAAAGATTTATATTGTATGAAGGCAGTTAAACAGTTTAGATTGCTAAAAACATTATCTTAATTATCCGCATATTATGCTCAGAAGAAAATCATTAGGTTTCTCTTTATGAGAACTGCCAATGTTAAAAATACTTCATTCCAGAAAACTGGATTTAAGGAAAAATGTTCAAAACAACTCATACTTAAGTCATGAATAGTTTACTTTGAACTTTTTAAGTAGCTCAAAATTAGCTTAGACAGCTGGAGATTGGAAAGTCTTCTTCGAACATCTGTGAACCTGAGGAAAAGTATTGATTCCTTTGGACATTTATTTAGAACAAGAAAGAGAGGATTAGAAAGACAAAGATACCTCATATGAGCAAAGTGTATAGTCCCCAGTAAAAGAGAAGTGTGATTGAAACCTTGAGTCATTACTGAAACACGAAGGCACTAGAGTCAGGAAGGAAAACAAGTCATTACATTTAGAAAGAAATAAGAGGGGAGGGAGTGGGATGGAATTATCTGACTTGGATTGCAGTCATCCCAAACTGAGTTATTTAGTTTAATCTCATCATCAAATGTATCTCCTTAGTTTAAGAAATAGAAAGAGATGAGTACTTCTAATATATGGTGAATCCCATCCTTACATTAGAGAGGAAATCCATAACAAGCTTAAGCTTAGGACAAATCTTCAGTGTGAAAACACTCCTTTCCACTTTTGTCTTTTCAAACAGCTGAAAACCTGATCTTTTCTAAGTTTAGATGAGGTAGAAAGAACCTTGAAATATTACTGACTCATAATACTGGCCCAAAAGTTTATTAAACTGCAGAATCACAGCCTCAGAATAGAGGGAAACATTATAATTCAGTTTAGTGAATGTGGTTTAGACATAGCAACGGGTGACTGAAAACACATAAACTGAATCTAATAGGTCTGTGAGAAATGTCTTGAGAAAGGAGACTTAGCTAAAAAATTATAAGTGTAAGGGATCTACTATTTAAGAGGCCTGGGAGAAAATATGTGTTCATTTATGTTTCCTTCTTGTACAGGTCATTCTGCAGTCTTTTGTGTGTCACTTAAGTCCCAGAAATAACTTATGATTTGAGATGCTTCCATAATGTAACGTGAAACTTGAGACATTTGGGACCTTATTTCAGCAGTGCTGAAAACTCGGCAATTACCTCTGAGGATTTTAATGAATGTTCAGGGCCATTCAGTTCTTAGGGCTACATGATGTTTCAAAGAGTTACGCCAATGATCAGTGTATGTATGATCAGTATAGACAATCACAAATCACAAAGGAAATACATTTTGTCTCAATACTAAAAATCTAAAAAATAATAGTAACATAGCTTGGGGTACAAAGGAAATATATGATGATTGATTTATTCATTAATAGGAAAAAAGTGCAATACAACATATATGGAATTAAGAAAAGATCCTAAATAATTCTGTTCTTGAATATTTCTAGCTTTCCTGGGTATGTCACAGTAAAGCACATGTTATTTACCCAATGGACCAGAGCATTTTCTCTGGAAAAAATGAGCTTGTAATGTAAATGCTGACACAGCCTCAACTATAACAGCGTGAATGAAGACAGTTTAATAACATTTTTATTGCTGTAACATCTTTTAAAAATGAAACACCTGGGACTTGTGCTTAAAAAAATCAAGAGAATGTTTTGTAAGTTCTGCTCTCTTCATACTATAATAAATTAATCCAACAACCCAAATACTGGGAATTAACTTACCCTACCACTATTTAAAATTATCCAAAGGAAAGATAATTAATAGAAATAATAATATATTTCCCAGGATATATATTGTTATATGAGATCATATTTAGAACTTCTTACATTTTAAAGAGAAGGAAGATTCCTGCTATTTCTCTCTAGATACAGACAACTCTGCAAAGAAATTTTGAACTATGGGTAAAATTATCATCTGAAATTACAAAACAAATGTAGTGAGAATTTTGGTACGTGACATACTGGAACATGAGATTTATCTTAAGACTGGCATGCTATTAGGAAAAATACTAAAAGCAACATCTTTATAACTGTGCTCCATTTTGCGTGAATTCTAGGATTTGCTCCAAATGCAACTTGGATCCACTTCCAGGAAAGTCTCAACTTTTGAGTTCAGAATTTGTATCTCTAAATAAATTACTTATCAAAGTGTTGTGAGAGATGAAGGAGAAGGAAAACTAATGTGTAGTAATCTTATACTAAAAAGCTCAGCAAATGTCCAAGCTCAGGTATCTATGCTCAACTGCAAATGTTGCCGGGGCCTAATCCAGAAATTCATTGAGTCTTCAGCTTCAGTAACATTAAAGTTTATGGCAAAGTCTGTCGCTGACATAGCCTAAAAGATAGAACCTGTCAGGAGAAAGAGGCAGCCAAGTTTTTGACTCCCCTCCACGACACTGAGCCAATAGATTGTCGAATATGATAGATTATTAACATAATTTTTCAGAATTAAATAATGAATTTGACTGTTGTGTGTGATCGTACTAATTTAATGCCATGCTGAACTCTGCATTCCATGAATCTTGAAGAACTTACCTTCTTACTGAAATTTTTGTATTAAAATGAGTTACAAATGTCATAAAATATTGTTCTTTAACACATATCTTAATTTTGATGTACAGTTCAATGATTTGATGGATTTCCTGATGGTACTTTCATAAATGTGTATAGAGAATCACAGTTATTTAGATGACTTCCAGATAGATTTCAGACCTATTAATGCAAAGAGTTCTACATCTTTAGGTTTGCGGTGATTTTGTGAATAATTGTTTTTTTTCTAACAGAAAGCTAGTTAAACTTCATAGTGGAAATCTCTGTCATTACTAGAGGCTGCTTTCACCTCATCTAACTTTATTTGAGCAATAGTCAGTGTTTGGTTTAAGATACACTTCTGTTCTGGTCAAGGGACAGTCTTGATTCATGCTATTTTTCAATAGTGCTTAGAACACATTGGATGAATGACACTGTGTAGATGCCAATTTCTCTGTCCGGGACTTTGAGAGAATCTACATAGCAATCTTTGAGAGAATGCCTAGATTTTCCATGTCTCCAGTTCACTTATACTTCAGCCTATTTACAATTGCATAAATGACTACATTATCTAATTAACTAGAAATTTAATATTAATCTCCTGATTGTTTAAAAAGATGATTCTCAGTGATGAGATTAAGTTCCTTATTAGTGGTTCTTAGATAACTCACTTGAATTCTAGTCTAGGACTTGAGAAACCTGGGTTTTTCTTCAATATTTTCTTCAACCTGGCTATCTCTTCAATAACATTTGTTGAGAAATGGTAGAAAAGTACTTATATTTGATGCCAGTGAAATTTAAATGTCAGTACGTCTGAAGATTTCATATCTCCTTCTTACTCAAGTTGCAAAATGGCGAAAAATAAACTTGACTGTGACATAAGACTCTGTAATATTTTTTCTAAGATATTATGATAAAATTGTTCTACAGCCCTTGGAAAAAAAAATGATCTAAGTACTTATACAGCTTAAAAAAACCCTGAAAAAAATATTTAAACTTCTAAAGTGACTTTTGGTGTAGTAGAAAGTGTGGCAACATTTGAATGACAGCTGTTTTATATCTATGTTTACCCAATAGTCAATACTAAAACACAAATATTATATTCAAATATGAAACTTATCCTAGACAGTTCTTCAGTATCTGTCTGTATTCACGCTAAAAAGTGCCCTATCAATTTAGATTTGATACAGGACTGAAGCTTTCTTGAAATTCAGAAAATGCTGAAGTAACACCTAGCTGACTGGTTTCTTTTGTTTATATCTCCGTTTGTAGTTTATAGTAGCGAACTGCCGTGAGTCTCTTTAAGTTCTGTATAAACAACTGAGTTATCTTTCACTGCGGAAATAGCACCAAACTATCCCTTACTTTCTGTGTTCTCTAAAGCACAGAAGATAATCCAAAAATGAGTGTTCTTCTGTAAAGTCATTCCCATTTTTAAACAAGTGATTAAAGAAATAAGAGTTCACTAACATGCTGAAACTAATTTTAAAGTTGGTACATTAATTTCAATATGCATCATTTAATTTAAGCACTTTTTTGAGAACCACAAGCCTAGTGATTTATGGTGCCTGAAGATCTAATGCTGCTAATTGTGCAGAATTGGACTTATATTCTAAGACTATTCCAAAATATTCAGGTAGGTAAAGTGTAGGAATATCCAGTATAACTTCAAATAGACTTTTTTCTCATTGCTGTCCCATCTGCAGGGCCACATCTTGTGTTTCTTTGATCTTTTTCTTCTAAACAGCATTGCAAAGAAGTAATTTAATATCACAGCAATCTATATCTCCACTTTTAGTTCCAAACCAATTATACATCTTTAAGAGAGGCTTTATGAAAAAGGAAATATCTTTCATTTTCTGTCTGAACCACCAGTTTTATGATCTTTTCTTCATTTGTTTAAACCGTTTTACCTAATTGCTAGAAGGGTGATAGAACGACTGAAGCAAAATGGAAGAGTTCCCATAAGAGAAAATCAGTAAGGTACTCGAACCATCTAATTATCCTGATGTTATTGAAGGGTGTAGATGAGCTTTCGGTTCAAATCTTCACCAAGAGAAGATAAATTTGGGAGCATGTGTTGGTAAGAGTAGTGAAGTGGTGTTTGTTTGGTTTTCTTTATTGTTTTTACTCAATAGATGGAACAAAAGTCCAAGAAAAAGTCACATCTTTCACCTGAAAAGACATAAATGAAAAGATCTTTGAAAAGGCTTAGTTTCATCTTGACACAAAGTTTTTGAAACCTTACAGTCTTACAAATGGAGTACCCTTCTGATTTCTGTGTTGTAGTAGCTTTCATATCTTATACATCGATTGCAGAACATAATGACCTAAATTCTGCTTTGTATAATCTTCATCCTTTCCAAACATTTATTGGAAGCATGACCAAACACTTACAGGTGAAAATTCTACTTATTGTGTTTCTTTATGTCTTGGTTCTTTCAAATAAACACCTTAAAAACAATTTATTATTGGCATTTCTCTGTATATTTCCAAACTTATACATGACAAATTTTATCTATGCCTATATTTCTATAGAAAATACTCCAGAAACAGTCAAATTATTACACATTGTCTTAGTTTCAGCTAGGATGGATTTTTTTTCTTCACAGTGTCTGTTGTGATGCTATGTTTTTGATCCTTGGGAAAAAAACAATGTTGATAACACAACAGTGTTTCTACTTTACTGCTAAGTAGTGTTGCACAGAGCCAAGGCCATTCTTAGTCAAGGGCCCAAGGGGCTGGTAGAGAACAGAATTAGGACAGCTGACTTAAATTGGCCAAAAGGATAATTTATACCACGTGACATCATGCAGGAGTTTTGAAGGGTGTAAGAGTTCACCTTTTTCTCTTCTGCTGTTCAGGTCCTTTATTGCTACATATATATGAATTACATACATTCATTCATATATATATTATATACGTTCATATATATATATAGCAATAACTATTACCCTTTTCCTTTCCTCTATCTTAGCAAGTAGTTTCATCTCAACTCGCAATTTCTACATTTCCCCCCCCCCCCAATTCTTTCTCTCATCCCACTGAGGAGAGAGCAAGCAAATGACTGTGTGGGTTTAGCCACCTGCTGGGTTAAACAACAACGCAAGACCTTTCTAGAATTTTCAGATTCTAGAATCTATTCTACAATCATTTCTGGATTTTTTATTTGCTCAGATAGACTTTGTACTCTAAAGGACCAATGTGCAAAGTTTTTTGCTTAATAAGAAAAAGAATACAGCAGCAGTACAGAGAAATTGAGTTCATCCATCCCACAGATAAAAGAAATCATAGAATACATGATCAGTATTTGCAACCAGGACCAAGAATTCCAAGGAAGTGTCATAATCCATTGTAAAATTTACTGTCTGTATTTATGTTTGAATAAACTAGAAACTATGATTGAGAGAGGTCCTGGGAAAAGTGTCATAAAATTTAACAAAGCACCATCATTGTTTTATTTTCCTTTTTTTAGCAAAACAAACAAAACAAAAACAAACAAACAAATCTCTGACACTACCTCCCAGCTATCAGCATCCTGAACCCTGTCAACTGGCCTTTCAGTTACTGTTCCCTCCTTTCCACAGATAAGACAAAATCATTCATCCTCGTTTTCTTAGATATTTCTATGATGCTTGTTATTAATCATCAGCTATTCCTGTCCTGACCAAGGAGGAAGCAGGCTGACCATAAATTCTTTCAAACCCCTTGGGTTATCACAGTATCTTTTTATGGGCAACTAAGGATTTGTATGAGCTGTTCGGGTATCTTTAATTTTTCCATACTAAGTACTTATACATTTTTTGTGATTTGTTGCTATGGAGAACACAGTTCAATGAAAAATAAATGCATTGTGACTACACAAGTTTTCTGGCAGAACATAAAGAAACCCAATAGAATGAAGTGCTGCGGTTCTTAGGAACAATTTAGTATACATTTTCTTCAAAATAGAAATTTCTTTTCCTCAATACTAAAATTTTGGCAGCTGTTAGTGTCATGAACCAAAGCGGTAGCATTATATTTAAGAGTAGCTTTTAATTTTCTTCCAAATATAAAATGACAGAATTATAAAAAAATTGATTTCTATTTTTAAGTACATTTATCCTAAAATAAATATCTTCTTATCTCTTTCAGAAATGTTCTAGAGGAACCATAGTTTTAAATATTATAAATCTGAATTCATTCCAAATAATATATATTTATATATACAAATCAAAACAACAAAAAAGAACACATTTGGGTGTTTTAGATCACTTAAGTTAAAATCAAATTGCTGACTAAATAAATATGGTGAACTTGCTAAAGCAGAAAAGTAAGCAAATGTTTTTAATCACCATTCAAAAATTATTAAGCCATCCTTAAACTTATAAATAGCTCTACTGTTTTCCTTATAACTGTGTGTGTGCATTGAAGTTAACTTCTGTTTCAGTGTTGTGCCAAATTGAGATCTCTGGTAAGAAAAGCTAAATTTGGTTTATTCCAGGTACCAGATGGGTACAAAGCTTGAGATCCATACAAGTCATACAACTGTCTTTGTTTTTTCAGACATCAAGGTGTCTAATGTACTGTACCTGCTCAGCACAGCACAGAGCAGTAAATAAAATGTTATTTGCATGTGAGCTGAAATGAAAGGTTCCTTGTTGCTCACACGGAAGGTAGTAAACCTCTCACTGATATGATCTCACAAAGATGATAAAGGGCCTGGAGCATCTCTCGTATGAGGAAAGGCTGTGTAACCTGGGTCTGTTCAGCCACAGCAAAAGAAGTCTAAGGGGACATCTGAAAAAATGTTTATAAATATCCAAGGGGAAGTGGGAGGCAAATAGATGAGGCCAGGCCCTTCTCAATGGTGCATAGCAATAGGTCAAGGAGTAGGGAACTAAAACTTTGAACATAGGAAGTTCTGTACTAACATGTAGAAGAATTTCTATATGTTAACGGTGACAGAGCACTGGAACAGGTTGCCCAGAGAGGTTAGGGAGTTTCTTTCCACGGAGATATTCAAGACCTATCTGGATTCCTATCTGTGTGAACTATTGTAGGGATCTTGCTTTAGGTGAGGGGTTGAACTCAGTGATCTCTTGAGGTCCCTTTCAATCCTGAATTCTGTGATTCTGAAAATGAAGAGGCCAGACAAAGACTGGGAATTGCAAATAATGTCCTTTTGTTCATTTACTAGGCAGATGAAAAATGAATATATTTTAACATCTGTGTGCTCTTCGTGAAATTAAACAACCACATTGTTATCATGCAGCATTTGTAATGTTTGCAGTGCGCAAAACATATTCCATACTTAGCACGCTCCTGAAGTCTAGAATGATCTCATAAAATGTTAATGTTATTTGTTTGGGATGTCCAGCTCTTTGTATAAAGTCTCGATGTGGATCTAGCTTAAATTGCCAGGATTCATTTGTATTTTTGAAGTTGTGAGCCTGAACAGCTTTGCCAGATGTTTGATAGGAATTAATTCCTCTTTCATCATTTCCAGAACTTCCTGTTTGGGGGGTTTCTAAGATAAAACTGTGGTGGCAATAGTCATGACTTGAAGATGTCAGTGCTAAAAGCACCACGTGAAATTTGAAAACATGGAGAATCTTAGCAATGGAAGATGATGGACAGAAAACTTAATAAAGTATTCTGTAAGTTTAGTAAAAAAAATGTTACATTAATTTTTATTTCTCATTATTAAAAAGTATTCTTGTCCTAATTGATCTTTCCTTATCTCACTTTAAAGACAGATTCTTTAACTGTTGTATTTCTCCAATCTGCTTTTTTGCACTTCTTATGTGTTTATGCTAATCCTGAGGGCAAACGCTCCTGATTTAGGAGATAGAGAACTGTAGAATCAAAAGCACTCCTGCCTTTACAGTGGCAATTAACAATGCCTAAACATTTCCTAGAGATAACAGCCTTAAAATACTGATCTGATCCTTGTCTCTGCAGCAGCCAGAACAAAACCCCTGAAGGTCAGCAGAGTGACAGGACAAAAAAAATATTCTGTCTGTACTGAGCTGAGGACACAAATCGCAGCTCCTAAACTAGGGCTTCAGACTGTCCTGGGGTAGTAGCAAGAATGGAGGAGAACTGCGTAACACACATATCAGAATGTATGCCTTTGTCTTATGTATCTGGCATATTTTATATTCTTCATACACTGTAAAGATAATATTTCTAATCTTATGTTATTGAACAGCAAAAAACTTTTGAGCATTGGAGAGAATGCATGCACTAATGAATGTTAGGTCCCACAGAATGCAGAATACTGTATTATAGTTCATATCTACTTTATGTGCCTAAAACTCATGAGATTTTTTTTATTTGTATATTAATGAAGCTATGATTTTTCCAGATCAAGTAATAATGAAATCCTATAAAGGGTTTGGTAGCAATGGAAAATTTTCACCCTGATTGGTCTAATAAACTTATGCCAACAGCTCCCTCTATGTACCATATAAAGGATGCTAGCAAATGCATTGTCTGGAATAAGTATTCCAGGAAAAGATATTACTGAGGAAAAATAATCATTTCTGTGCCATTTAATCTGTCTATGCTGAGGATTAGGAAATTTTTAATAAAATAAAATTAAAAAAAAACCAACACTAACATCAATTTGTGCTACTTGCATAGTTATAATTATGCATTTTTCAGTTTAAGATTTCCTTTACCGTTCACTTATGACTCTCCCTGATTCATTCAATTCCCTTCTTAATTCTATTTTATATACATAGATTACTGTGATGCAGGTAGCTCCTTAAGTAGACAAAATAGAGCAATACAACAAAAGGACGATAACTCAGCTTTGCCTGTGTAAAGCCAGGAAATGGAAGGTGAGGTAGTGTGGAGGATTATCTCTAAGTGGGAGCTGCACATCTGTATGAAAAAAAAATGTTTCATTATTGAAGAAAAGCATCACTGTCAACTATGCAGGGCACCACAGAAGAAATCAGGAGGTTTTTTTCTCCACATTCTCACTTGTTGTTTCTTTTCCACGTGACAGCAGAAGGATCCCCTGGTCTCCTTTTCTTTTGTCTCCCTTTCTCCCTTCTCCATTTAACTTGTGAAACTTCACAGTGGGTTTGATCTATCTGGGCTGTAACGCCCTTCACTATGGGCTGTGTCTGTTAAACACAATTTAACAGGTTACAGTACATCAGAGGAATTGAGATGATCTTTGCAGTCCTGCAACAAACATGAAAAAAAGGATTTATTTTTTGTCTCCAATCTATTTCATAGCAAACTGTACAGGGTTACACTAACTTGCATTTTCTATAGGCTGAAGCATGCTTCAGTCCCTGGTACTCAGCTGACGCTCAGCCAAGCTGTTAAACTGCAGATTGTGATTCTAACCATGGGTGGTGCCTGCAGCATCCGCCACAAATTTGTCTTGATATATGCTTCTTTGCCACCAGCATCCTAAGATTAACTACAGAAATAGTGAGTGCTCTTAAACCTGAATTCAGATTAATTCTATTAAGTACTTTTTACTTAAATAACAGAAAGTGATGCACTTATGAATCGGGGAGAAAAAACATGCAATTGCACACACTGAAAAGAAGTAACACCGTTTTACTTTTTAATCCATAGATCCATCTACTTTTTCGGCATAGGGTATGTCAACTCATCAAATAATTTATCAAGTATGTAAGTATTTATTAAGCACATTAAGGAGTCAGAACATGACCTAATCACTATGTGGAAATGTATCAGAATGACTTAGAAGTACACACTGGTGTACTTTTTCTGCCAAAGATCAAAATTAAACTACTTTCCAGGAAACAAAGGGAGGGGAAAGGAAGGGACTATTCTGCATTTCTGTAATTATGTTTTAGAAAAGTTATATGGGATTTAACCAGGAGAAAGCTTAAGTGATTGTGTTCACATACCAGCACAGAAAACTCTGGAGTGTGTGTCTACAAAGACAGGTGAAAAAGGAAATGAACTGAAGCTCAAGGAACTCTCCAGAAATGTTCCCACTTCTGCTGTTTACTTCCCAGTGTGAGTGCTCTTCCCATGTGATTTTGCTGTTCTCTGATTCACAAGCAAAGCAGCATCAGATATATCCCTTTTAGGCAATCCTTTCTTCCTCTCCCAGAAGAATGCAGGATACAAAGATGCTATTCTCTTTGATCTCTCTGTTTTTTAATTTAGTGGCACCTAAATGCTACAGTAGAAAACTGCCTTTTTTCCCCCTCTCAGTAGACATTCGTCTCAGAGAACATGCAGTGCAATCAATAATGTTAAAGATGAAAAGAAGTGTTTAAGTCCCAGCTTCTGAGGGATAGAAGCATCAGTGGGTTCCAAGCCACAACAGGACCACATCTTCAGCTCCTTCAATGAGAGCTGAGACTATGGCAGTTTTTTGCTGCAGCCAGACTTCTGGCCTCAAAGCCCTCCATCCCACCCTTCCTGCCCACATCTCTGATTTGCCTCTTTTCTAATCCCACGCAGGCTCCTATTCTCTTCAAAGAGGTGCCCCCTGTGTCGCATACTCCCCCAAAATGCCATCTGTGTGGTTTCTTTCAGACCACTAATGTAAAGCTCTTGGATAGCCCCCTATTTACTTGCTTCAGAGCTGCACTTACAAGGCCCACCACCTGAAACACTGCAATCAAGCTGACAACACAACCAATCAAGGTCTGACCTGCAGCCGTTTCCTAGGAAACCCAAGCCACTGCCACAGAAACAGATTGTACACAGTGGAAGGAAACATATATTTTGAGTTAGGGGAACAAAAAAAAAAAAAAAAAAAGCTTTTGAGTTTTTTCCCTAGTACTTCTGAGTTATTACAAAGCACTTCTAAAATAATAGTAATGAAAAATACTCTTGTTAAGAAAGATTGAGTGATGATGGTCATGTAAGTAGTTAAAGCCAGGCAGAGAGCCTCAGAGAAAGACCTTGAACCTGGTCTGCTTGAGTGCTTGTTCCTGCTTTGCTACTGAGTTACTTCATAACCTTTGCCAAGTCACTGCTAAAAGATTTTCAAGCCATTAAATCCATAGTTCCAATGAACAATAAGTTCAGATCAAAACAGCTTGAGTACCTGAAGAAGACAATTTGGAAGAAAGGAATAACATTCTCATGACCATACTAGAAACTCTAAGAAAATTGCTAACAGGAAAGGCCACCTCTCCTACAAGAGGAAAAAATTCCATCTCATTTTATAGCAGTGAGTCTCCTCAGGAGATATATTTGCCATTTAGAAAAGTTTTAACTATTATTTCTCTTTAGTGGAACAATATTATTATATGCTACAATTTAACTCACAAGTAAATTCACATTTGTTTGTGAATTAATGTCCGCTTCTTGAACACAGGTTGCAGATGGGAGTGCATGTTGATGGGTGGACCACTCGATGGATAAGAAACTGGGTGAAAGGCCGCAGACTGAGGGTGGTCGTCAATGGCTCTATGTCCAGGTGGAGGCCAGTAACGAGCAGCGTCCCCCAGGGGTCTGTCTTGGGACCGGTGCTCTTTAACATCTTTATCAATAACATCGATGATGGAATCGAGTGCATCCTCAGCAAGTTTGCTGATGACAACAAGCTGAGTGGTGCAGTTGATATGGTTGAAGGAAGGGATGCCATTCAGAGGGATCTCGAGAGGCTAGAAAGGTGGGCCTGGGTGAACCTGATGAGGTTCAACATGGCAAAGTGTGGAGTGTTGCACTTGGGCCGGAGGAATCCTAGGCATCCATACGGACTGGAAGGAGCGGTCCTTGAGAGCAGCCCTGTGGAGAAGGACCTGGGGGTCTTGACTGATGAAAAACTTAATATGAGCCAGCAGTGTGCCCTTGCGGCTCAGAAGGCAAATGGTATCCTGGGCTCCATCAGAAGAGGGATAGCCAGCAGGGACAGGGAGGTGATTGTTCCCCTCTACTCTGCTCTCATGAGGCCCCATCTGGAATACTGTGTTCAAGTGTGGAGCCCCCAATACAAAAAAGACAGAGAGCTGTTGGAGAGGGTCCAGAGGAGAGACACAAAGGCGATCAGGGGATGGGAGCATGTTCCCTATGAAGACAGGCTGAGGGAGCTGGGCTTTTTCAGCCTGGAGAAAAGAAGGCTGCAGGGTGACCTCATTGTAGCCTTTCAGTACCTAAAGGGAGCCTACAGACAGGAGGGGAATTAACTCTTTGAAAGTGTAGATAACTGCAGGACAAGGGGAAATTGCTTTGAGTGAGGGGAAATTTAGGTTGGACGTCAGAGGGAAATTCTTTACAGAGAGAGTGGTGAGGTACTGGAACAGACTGCCCAGAGAGGTTGTGGATGCCCTGTCCCTGGAGGTGTTCAAGGCCAGACTGGATGGGACCCTGAGCAGCCTGGTCTAGCATTAAATGGGGAGGCTGGTCGCCCTGCATGTAGCAGGGAGGTTGGAGATTCATGATCCTTGAGGTCCCTTCCAACCCTATTATTCTATGTTATTCTGTGTTATTCTGTGATTCTGTGACTCTGTGATCTCCATTCATATTAAGTAAACTTCATATGATCTGTGTTCTAAAAGCAGTCTTTTTGTCTCCACTCATCATGAAGAAATCCCAGGAAAACTAACTCAGAAGCTGATCACTCCAATTCTGTACATTTAATTAGGTGAACTCTTCCCACCAGAAAATGGAGTGAAAGTTCCGGCAGAGAAGTTTATGGAGTTTGGAGTAGAAGGACTCTGGGAGAGAGGTGAAGCAGTTTGACTGGGGTGTCTTCTGCATTATTGTTCTGCTCCATGAACAACTACTGTGAAGAACAAAGGAAACTCTGGGCTTACTAAATTTTGGTGGGGAGTATGAGGAAAGAATCTAAGGGATGGACAACAAAGTTAATCAAGGTCTTCCTCCTGTGTTCCTGGTTAATTCATTTATACACACTGTAAGTGTTTTGTTATCTCTCAGGTAACACTACCCAAAAGCATGTGCAAGAGTACATCCTAATTAATTAAACATGAACCTGATCTTTGTCGGATCATAAAGTCATACTGAGTACTTATGTGGTTCCTGGGCAGAAGCCAATCGTTTACCCTTTCCCATCCACTGTGAAATGTTTGTGTTGCTACATGTCCTAGCTATGCAGTGATTTGGAACACTGGGCAAGTACCTTAGGTTTGTACTCAGAAAAAGACAGAAATCAGTATGAAGATGTAGAGGTGGGTACTGAAGACAAAAGCATACTGCAGCAACAGGCTATTTTAATTTTACTTTTAGACTGAAGGAAAAATCGACTTTTGATTTATTCACCCAGGTTTGCTAAAACTATGCCTCACATACATCAAAGAGTAGGAAGAACATTAGGAAAGAGCCCAGTCACTATTCAGACAACATCATAGCTCTGTCAAGGATGGAAGTTTGCCCAAATGAGCAGTGTATTTCTTCCTACCATGAATACTCATTGCTTCTCCTGAAGTTCAGTTTTCTGCCAAGCATTCTCTGCTTAAGATTTCTCCCTACCCTCTGTTGTTGTCTCTTCACAGTTCCCTTCAATTTTGCATTGTGGCTGTAGTGCTTAATGTGATAATTAATAAGAACAGTGAATTAAAGCTTCCAGCTATGATAAGACAGCAAATAGATTAATTAACAAGAAAAGAGGTTTTCAGGTAGAAGAGTGAAAGGAATCTCAGTCAAATTGTTCACATTCTTTATGCTAACAAGAAGTTAGTTTTAACAAGAATATTCCCAAGTTTTTCATACAGTTTTTAAAAAGTTTCTTCATGTGACAAGTGTTGTCTTTTAAAGTGGTCATGAGATACATCAGGTGCATCTGGGGAAATTAGATCAGAACACTTCCATGTTGTGGGTCTTAACTCAAACCCTTTAAGGACTCTTCAACTAGCAAGACTCCCTCTTTTTTTCTCTCTCTCTGCTTTTCTTTTTCTTTGTTGTTTTTTTTGTTTGTTTGTTTGTTTGTTTGTTTGTTTTTTTCCTCAGTTACCTTTACTTCTTTTGACCTTTATGAGGGGATGATGTGTGCATTTTTATCTCTAGTGTTAACATCCTACATTGCTCAGTTTCAAATAGAAGACTATGTCTTGAAACTTATGCAAGGAAAGCTTGTTATTCTCCTTGTGTGGAGTATGAAATGACATAGAATATAATCTCTATATGCCCGTAATTTGAAGTCAAGCATGTTGTTCAGACAGAACCCTAGGCAATGTACTCGTGGTCCCTAGTGGCTGAAGAATAAGAAAGGATTCAGCTGCGTTGTAATTAGTGTAATCAACATGCTATGGATTCTCTTTTAAATCAAGAGACAGACACAAGTTGTGAAAATAGTTAAGTTAGAGAGGGCAGCTCAGAGTCTGAGATGGCGAATGGTAATGCATGAAAGTAAATTTTTTTCTATTCTGCTAAAATTCTGGAGAATTCTGGTGTGCATCTATTCCGCACTGAAATGAAAACAGGAGGGAGATCATATCCTTCAGGTCAAGGCACTCACCACTGCTTAGCTTTAGCATTACGCTGACAGGCGGAGGCAGTCAGAGTGACATCTTGCACCTTATTTGCTCTTACAAGTTCTCTGGTCATCCATATTAACAATTCTAGAATTAGTCTCTTTCTAGTCTACCGTAGACTTGTGATATATTCCCTGTTAAGACCGCTTTGATCAATTCTGAAAGAAGTTACACTGAGCACAGCAGAATTTTAATGGAAAGTTACTTCACTGAACAACATGCCAGTGACTGTCTGAAGCGTTTTGCCTTCCTAAAGATATCTTCAGGAGACAGAAGCTTTTTTTTTTTTTTTTTTTTTTGTGTGTGTGTATGTGTGTGTGGTGTGTGTAGGAATAACTTTCTAGAATTTCTTTTGTCCCTAAACCCAGAAAAAACTATCCTAAGAGTGCCTACTGTCTCTAACAAGGTAGACATTTACTACTGTGCAAGACAAAGCCTGTCTTCAATTTCAGTTTTATCATTACCTCTATCTTTCTTGGAGAAACACCTTAACTAGACATATAAAACATAGTGAAGAATTATTGATTGCAGTTGATATTCAGCTTCTAGCTATGTTTTTAGTAAGAAACAGGAACAGATTTGGCCATATTCACAGGAGGAGAAATAGCAGCAGTTATTAAGCTACCAACTCATTTCACTCACACCAGTACTCTCTCGCCACAATAGCCCACAATATCTTTTCTTAAAAAACATAGATTGGATATGCTATACTTTTCTTCATTACTGGAATGTGTTAGAATTGTTCCCAGGATATTTATTGTTATTATATGTTTACCCATTCTTCGTCTGATTTGCTGTTTCTCTAGTTGATAACCCTGATGTTCCCCCTTGCTTAATCTTTCCTTGGACTCTGTTGCTTGGTTGTATGAGGGTGTTATCACTGCTGATTGACAGGCCATGTCTTTTACTCCATTTTCTTTGTGTGGGTGGGGGGTTAAATTGATGAAAAGAAGGATTAGATAGTGGTTTATGGCTAGTAGCTCAGTACTTGGTTGACTGATGTCATGGTAATTAGACCCCGGTGAGCTCTAAGTAAAGTCATTGCATGGTTATAATAACAATTTAAAATTCAAATGTGTTTGTTGCATCCTGCAGTTGTTTCCAAAAAATATATATGTATATTTTTTGTTCTTTTCTGAATTCAAAATCTCTCTACCTCCTTGGAAACAAAAATTGTGCTGATCTGTGTCTACAGCTGACTGTGTCCTAGTTGCTACAAAATTCCTTTGCTGCTTTGTCTAATAATAGGCTTGATTCTTTTCTTCTTTTCATGATAAATTTGTTTGTATGGGACCTGACCTGCTAGGAAGAAAATCACCACATTACCTGCAAACTGACTTGACTACCTTTGACACTAGACAACTGTCATATTGATTTTTAGGAATAGTTATTCATGGACAAATCTTAACAGTGCAGTACCTGCATATCTATTGAACATTTTTGGTAGCCTCTGCTTTTGTGTGTGTCCTTGAATCAATGAACAAACTGCTGCTGTTGATTGTATCCACTTGGCCAATATCTCTACGGGATAAAGAGGAATGACAACTACTGAAAAAAAGGTTAGGAAAATTATTTTTAAAAAAATAATGAATCCCTCCATTTCTAAGCACCAGTCCAACAAAGATATTTAATTTCTTGTTGATCTTACCTTTTAGTGAGATGTATTGTTTATGAACTTCTGGTAGGATGGAATCAAATGCATTTTAAATTCAGCCATTAAGATAAAAAATAAAAATAAAAAATAAAAAAGAGAGAGAGTTTCCAGATTAGATTTTGGAAATGGATGTGACAATACTAATGTAGAAAAGTAGCAACTAGTTTTAAACACAGTTATCTAATAATTTTGTTTTTCCCTTATAAAGAGGCAGTTTCAATTTGTAACCAGCAATGACACATGAATATTTCTTTATCAGTTGGAATAGGATATCTGTGCACATAGATTTGCCCAAGTACATAGCTGCTGGGTACAACTTTCTGGATGCTCCTAAGCATTTTAAAGATAATTGCATTTTTATTGTGAAATTGCCTAGAAGGTACTGCCAACCTTTGCAGCTACACTTATTATTATTTTTTATCCCTACCAAATAAAGCCTTTGTGAAATTCTGGAGATTCAAACGCAGCAAAATTCTTCAAGACTTATGAAAATCTCCCCAAGAGGACTCTGGCCTCGTGCCACTCTCCTCTTCTATGTGTCTGAATGTTTCCAAAGTGTAAATGAGTGTCTTTGTCAGTTCATTGCTATCTCCAATCTTTATTTCCCTTACAGACCTTTTACAGAAAATGACAATAAACAGGAAGACAACAGAAACAGTTAAATCTCTTCCTTCTGCAGAAGTCCCTTAACTGCTTGGTGATTGTCTCAGGAAAGTGCTCATAGAGATATCTGTGTGAAGCTGAAGGACATCAAAGAAAATGTCAGTACACGATTGTGATGTCTTACCCCTTTGTTTGAAGATTTCAAAGTCTGAAAGATGTTTCTGGCCTGCTATACTGCAGTTAAGGTTTCTTTTTGTTTGCTTATTTCTCTCCGTAGAATGACATTTTCATTATTAACTTTCTCATGGATGGTGAGCGAGATATGACTTTACTTAGTTGACATTATTTTTTCCAATAGCATTGTGGGAGTACAGTATTATATTGTATTATAGATATACTTCTGTCTGCCTATTGGCAAATTATCCTTTTTTTTCTAATTCTTAGTTCCTTTTTATCTGTAAAATGGAGAGAAAAATGCTACTTCTCCTTTAATACATCCTGAAATTTTCTGATAACCCTCGCTGTTACTGAACCTCTTTCTAAAGGGCCAAGTCCCTTTGAAATGAAATCCTTCAGATTAATTCATCCTTAAAAAATCTAAGTTCATTAATTCCATGGTTTGGACAGGCCTATGTTACTTCCCTCTATACAATAATGCTCTCATGAAGCAACTTTATTAATGCATTTGGGAACTATAGCACCGATGTTCTCATTTTCAACTGCATAAGTATCTTCATCTTGTTATAAGCACCTGTGTCGACTTCAGCAGATGATTCCAACATTGTTGTACATCCTGTGATTGTCACTATGGAATGCCTTCAGCTGGTTCTTGTCTGGAATATATGAATACAAACTTCAGTTAGCATACTTCTTGTAGAATTACTCATCTTGAAGATAACTCCTTTATAATTGGGTTTTAATAAAAGAATTTAATTAATCTTTGAAATATGAGGTTTAACAACATGCATTTCCTGAAAAAAATCAAGGCTAAACTAAACTACTCTTTGTTCTTTATCAGTCTTTTCTTCCACTTAATTCTGGAAAGAGGTTGTCTGACAACCACTACCTGACAGAAGATTTATAGGATGTTAACACCCTTTATATTATTTCTCACCTTGTCAGAGCTAAAATTCTGGAATAGTTCTGATAAAAAGAGACCAAGAAGAAACTAAAGTTACGAAGAAAATAAATGTTGTGCAAAGACTCTTGGGATAAATTGTTCTTTCTATAAGATAAGTTTTGTTTTTGTCTATTTCAGACTTTCACCAATAAAATATAAGGTATAAGAAATTTATCTAACACTTACAGAGCTTAGGGACTTCAGTAAGTAATATCTGCAAAATGAAGGTTTTTCTGAGGTGTATCCTTGGTACAGAAGTCCAGGATAGCCTCTGTGGATCCCAGTGCCTACTAAAGACAGTTGTTGGCTGAAATCATCCTTTGAAGCTTTCTTTATGACCTAAATGAAAATAATTCATCATCCACCAGCACTGGCTGCTCTCTCCATTGTATAAAACCACGTTGGTAATCTTTAGGATCACCTTTGAAACTTCAGAGGCAATATGTGTATGATGAACACTTTCACAATTTCACTGCATGTTTCTTTCCAGCTGTAATAACTTGCAGTGATGAGCCACCAGAAGTTAGCTTGCATTGCTCTTCCTTATGCCCTGTCTGCTCATTGGGATGGCAAAGCATTGGATACAGAAATTTTATCTCTTCTATTAAATTTAACCATTCTCCAGCACTGAGACCACCTTCTATGCTGCATCCCAGATCCACACTCCTTTTTTTTCACTAAGACTGCTTATTCCCTTTCCAGTTGTCTATTGGAAATCATCTATGAGGTGTTCTGGATATCAAACAGCATCTAGAAAATGCTGGGAGATTGTTTATTTGTTTTTGTAGAAACATTCTCAGGGATTGATCTAACAAGCTAGCAGTTTTCTAATATAATTTAATTTACTAGTTTTGATGAAGCCATCTTGACCCTGCAGCACTAATGAATATTAGTAAGAGCTATTATTAAGCACTGGATGATAATGCACAAGGTTGTCCATATAATTATCATTGTGCATTGGCTTGTTTGTGTAAAACTTGAAGCTTTTGTACCTTTGATAATCAGCTTTGGACTAACGCTTAAAGGAGATTCAGAAGAGAAAATGGACTACTGGCCTAAGAGTCTGGAACTGTCTCAGGAATTGCCCTTCTAAGACCACGGAACCAAGTTTAAATTTCTTTATGCTTGCACTTTCTGTTTGTCACTCCTAGTGTTCTCTACAGTAAAATGAACACTGGTCTCTCTTTTCATACAGGGCAGACTAGATATTGATCTGAAGTATGTAAAATGCACAACCACGGAACATTAAAATCCTACTTCAGGTAAGATATGGAGCATGTTTTTAAATTTGACTGTATTTGACCAAGTCACCCCAGGTATAATATCCTGAAGGAGACTCTCCTTATAGCAAATTATTTCTAGACTACAACAAAAATCCACCTAAGCAGACAAAACTAACAGAACAAACAATTATTAAAAAAAAAAAAAAAAGGCATTTTACCATCTAAGAGATCCCCACTACCTAGTGTGATGGTTATGATCAGTAGTTAAAAGAGAAACAAAACAAGAAATGGCTAAACTAAATGGAAAAAAAAAAAATTAAAAAGGTTAAAAAAAATCATTTATGAAGCAGACAGATAATTTCAAAAAGCTTTCATACCAGGAATAGGGCACCATTACAATGAGAAAACCTTTAATTATGTTGTAAAGGTCTGATATTCCACCGAAATGTCATTTCAAAATAAACTTCTAACAGTTAATTATCAGTGATATTTAACTTGTGGGAAAATTAAATATCACTACATACTCCTGTGATCATTTTATTGCTTTTGTAGACATTTTAATATTTTAATGGTTTCCAAGTAACAATGAAAAAGGCATGCCACCAAGTATGTTTTCTTGGCTTTCTGTGGATAACCATGTAACCTTTTCTTTGTCTTCTTCATACAAAATAGACCTCTGAGTCAGTGAGGGACAGGACTGAGAGGAAACCTTTGGGGAATAAATATGGGAATAAACACTGCTACAATTCTCTTAGACAGTATGATTCCTTGGAAAGAAGTTTATTAACTGCTGTGAATGGAAATGCAATGCTGAATGGACAAATACTGATGCCCTGTTAGCATTCAGCTGGCAAATCAGATGAATGTGCAGTGTTCCAGTTAGTGACCTATGCATTATCCAAAGCTTATAAAATGTAGTGTGCGACTGGACTTAAGAATGTATGCAATGACCCCTATCTGGAAGAATGGAAATCTCCTGTGCTGTTGTTGTATAAATCAATACTACACAAGATAAAAGACTGAGATTGTTGGGAAAAGGCATGAAACGTAATGCCAGAAGGGTGCATAATGTGAATGACTATTCAACCAGTTATTCTGATTGAATTGGCTGTAGAAATGGATAGGTTCAACTAAAAGTGTCTGACTGGGATTTATACATCTTTCTCCTGGGTGAGCCAATGATTATGAGTCATTAAAGATATTTAGCTCAAAAGCACAGATTTCTCTCTCAATACAATATTTAATTGCCTGCATTTGGCATGAGCTTTCAGTTCCCGGTTCAGTTCCCAATACTGTGCCACCAGAATCCTCCCAGATAAATAATATTGTGTATTTTAAAATATTTAAATCATCCTGAGATAAGCATTATAAAAAAGTGTAGGAATATTTTTCACAAATTTCAATAAACATAAGAGTTACTCTTTATTGTGTTTAGTGTTAGCTGAGATTCTCACCCAAACACTTTATTTTACAGATGCAAGGATTTTACTAAAAATATTAAGAGAAATATGATACAAATCTTGGAAACTGAAAGTATCAGAATTTTTTATAGTGTCAACAATCTTTTGTATGAAAGGGAACTGATGCTTTTACTTCTGTAAATTAGCCTATGTGCTAATTGATGTTCAGAGATATTATGAGACTGAATCTTTTTGTAGCAGCAGGAAGTCTGTCCAATATTTTGATAATGTTAGAATAAAGAAAAAATGTCTCTGAGCTAGAACTTACAGGACCTTCATTGAATTTTTCAATGTGGAACAGATTTATGAATTGTTCAGTGAGTATTCTAAGCTCATATTGTTTAATTGCTTAAATATCTCCTTCAGCTAGATTAGATTGCTCAGAGCCCCGTGCAGCCTGACCTTGAACGCATCCAGGGATGGGGCTTTTACTACATCACTAGGCAACTTATACCAGTGTTCCATACTCTTTTCATTAAAAACTTTTTCCCTCTCAAGCAGGTAGCATTACTAGCTTTTTAAAGAATTGTTTGAGAATCTGGCTATTAAATGAGGAGCCAGACAGAACAACATTAGAACACTTTCTTTGTTGAAGAGAATTCAGTTGTGTCTGGAAGTCTGCTAGGATAATCACAGGTTTTTCTTTATTTTTCTCTGGTAGAAGCCTGCTACCAGAGAAAGTCTGAGAATCATCCCTAGTTATTCACTGGTTTGGACAGTTTCCAGTTTCAGCTCTACCTTCCTTGCTCCCCCAGAGGCAGCCAATAACACCTCTTTTCCTCCACAAACAAACAAGGAAACCAACCTGTTTATTCTTAATTCTAACTGCCAAGTTTTAGCACTAATGCTGATATTGAGTTGGGGTAAACTGGAGTTTAATCAATCTGTGTGGATTTATGTCTACTGAAGGTTTGTTTTGCATTTATTTGACAAACAGAGGCACAACGCTTTGTGGAGGGTGGCAGTGTACAGTGGAGGAGAGGATGGTATGGCTACTCAAGCTATCTCATGTTTGGCATTGCACTATGTGATTACTTCATCAGAAAATAGAATCATTAAGATTGGAAAAGACCACTAAGATCATCTAGTCCAACTGTAAACCTATCTCCACCATGCCCACTAACTGCATCCCTCAGTGCTACATCTAACCTATTCATGAAACCCTCCAGGGACAGTGACTTCACCACTTCCCTGTATTCTATATCCAGTTTTGCAAAGATATACCCTTGTTATGCAAACTACTGGGGACAGGTGATAACAAATTTATTTCTGTAACCTCTGTTTTTATATATTTTTTACCTTGGCAAAAGGTTGGATTCTGTTACTACCCAAATTATTACAGATTCACATCTCATGCTTTTAGATCCCCAGATAAAATTCTCTTGCAAATATAATGAGCAGCACAATTAGATATAAAAGATTAGGGAGAACCAGGTACTTACTAATGCATGGAGATGTTTCTGAGTGTTTTGAACTCAGAAAGTTGAAGTTTCATCAAGGTCAACTAGCTTAATGTTCCAAATAATGCAACATTCTAAAGAAAATCAACAACTGCTTGTAATCCATTTTGAAATATTTTTCCCAAGTATAAAGCCCCCACATAAATGTTTGGTGTTAATTTGATATTTTAAAACAACTAAAACAAAGCTTGAATTGAAATAAATTATTTTTACTTAAGTAATGTAAATTTTATTAAAGTGAATACCATGTTATTATATAAAGAACACTTTTCTGGCCTCTTTCCCCCCTCCTCCCCCAAATGAAAATCATATTGTTTGTGAGCTGTTAGCACATGTATTAAATTGTTAGAACAAGTGGTCACACAAGACCAAGGAAGTTCCAGAATATTGAAGGTTGTATGTTGCCTAAAATTATGACTCTGAATTGGTGAAAAAAAAAAAAAGTAATAAAAATCAACTCAATTTCCATTAAAGTAATCTTCCTTGACCTTCTTGGAGGTTCAATGAGAGGTAGTGAACTAGTCAAAGCATATTATCTGATAGTAGATGAGCTTCACTTAAGAAGTAGTGATTCTTGGTTAGCTGAAATTTTTGAAAGTCCCACTGTCTCTCTGAAAACACTTTAATTCAGGACAACAAAAAGCTTTATGTACACAATTTCCAGCTCTTCCGCTGTTGCTGCCCTCTCCAGAGTGAGAATTGTAGAAAATAGGGGAAAAAAACACATATACAGTAGCTCAGTACAGAAACCATTAAGTGATATTTTTTGTGTGTGTGAGCTGAGCAGAACAAACATGATGAAAACATTACATTCTATATTTAAAATCTTGGGCTGGATTCATGATTTGCTACAATTTCTTCATATTCACTGTATGAACTTTTGTCTTCAAGCTCATACCTGCTGTTATTTATTTTTTGATGAGATGCTAAAGTGCATAATGGAAGTTATTCAGAGTTGAATACTAGTTAACTGATTTATTTCACAGTGATGAAAGGAATAATATCTAGTTGTCTGATTGAATAAACTTAATCCTCTCTTTCCCACCACTTCCAACACAGCTTCGTTTTCCCATTATTTAGGAAATTTGAAAAAACAAATAAAAAACATAGAAAAAAAAAAACAAATATATAGAAAAAAAGAGTTAAAACATGAAAAAGGACAGGAATTTCTGTTATCACTGAAAACTATGGGTAGAACTATTAGAAAAATGTACATGATATATCACTGGAGACGGTAAAACCACATGTACACGTGAATACATGTAAGTGCATGCACACATTCAGCAAAGATCAGGAGACTCCCATCCTCTTAAAACAGGCATCCCCAACTCATGACCTGAGGGCTGTGTGCAGCCTGCCCTCTGCCCCACACTATACAGGTGGTAGTTCTTCCCCACATAGTGGCCCCAAGTGCACACCCATCGCTCAGCCAAACTGTCCACAAGCTATTAAGTCTGCATCGACTGAAAACAGGGCACAGGGAGGGCAGTGCTCTGCAGTGCTAATTGAAGTGATGGCAAATAATTGCATACATTTTGAGACACTGTCTGTATTTTCACTTTTGATAAAGGAATTTGAAAATAGGCTTCGAGATTGCAATTAAAAAATCATTAATTTATGTTTACAACACCATTTCCAGTTTAAATAAATACATTGCCTACAAATCTTCAAATGGAATGTATAGAGTTGCAATCACATATTCAACTCAAAAATCTGACCATGTCTCTTCACCAGACTTTTCACCAGAATCTTAGAATAGTTTAAGTTGGAAGGGACTTTTAAGATAATCTAGTTTCAGCCCCTCTGCTATAGGCAGGGATACCTCCCTCTAGACAAGGTTGCTCAAAGCCCCATTCAGCCTATCCTTGAATGCCTTCAGGGAGCGGGGTATCCACAATCTCTCTGGACAACCGCTCACAGTGTCTCACTACCCTCACAGTAGAAAATATCTTCCTAATATCTATTCTAAATCTACTCTCATCCAGTTTCAATCCACTTCCCCTTATCCTGTCAGTACATGCTCTCATGAAATGTTCTTTGCCAACTTTCTTGTAGGCCCTCTTCAGGTATTAGAAGATCGCTATATGGTCCCCAGAGCCTTCTCTTCTTCAGGCTGAAGAGCCCCAACAGCAAAATTGCATGATCACAGTCTGAAATCAATTAAGAATCAGGTTTAAGAACCAGATGAGAAGGCATAATTATCCCAGAAAGCTCCAGTGCAAACAATGCATCTGAGTGATAAGATGGTCTGGAGCCTGGATCCACCCCTTCTCACCCTCATTTAAGGGTTAGCAGCCAAGGGAGCAACATCTCTCTAGATAGAAGTTACTCTTCTCTTGGCTTGTCATCAGCTGTTAGAAGGTGTCAGACAATTTTTCTGTTTTGTTGCCTGCTAATACTGTGTAGTGGTTGTATTGAATTAGAAGGTATTGTTATTGTCTTCTTTTGCCATACAGCCTATTCTTACAGGGGAGGTGCTCCAGCCATCTGATCTGTCCTCTGGTCCCACTTCAACAGCTCAATGTCCTTCTTGTGTTTGGGGCCCCAGAACTAGATGCGTTACTCCAGGTGGGGTTTCACAAGAGCATGTTAGAGGGGAGGAATTGTTTCCCTTGACCTACTTACTGGTTATGCAGTTCTTAATGCAGTCCAGGATATGGTTGGCCTTATGGGCTGCAAGTGGATGCTGCCAGATTATACTGAGTCATTTTGCCAACCAACACCTCAAAATCCTTCTCCTTAGGGCTGCTCTGAAGCCATTCTCTGCCCAGTCTATATTTGTGCTAAAAAATTGCCCTAACCCAGGTGCAGTATCTTGCTCTTAGCCTTGTTGAATATGATGAGGATGGTATGGTCCACTTTTCAAGCCTGTCCAGGTCCCTTTGGATGGCATCCCTTCCTGCTAGGGAGTCAACTGCACCACTCAGCTTGGTGTCATCTGCAAACTTGGTAAGGGTACAGTTGATTCCACTGTTCACTGTGTCACCTACAAAGATGTTAAATAGCACTGATCCCAGCACCAATCCCTGAGGAATGCCACTCGTCACCAGTCTCCACTTGGACACTGAGCCACTGACCACAATGCTCTGAGTGAGACCATCCAGTCAATTCCTTATCCAGCAATTGTCTCCTCCATATCAAATTTTTCCCCATGGGACAACTAAGATGTTGTCTGGGACAGTGTAAAATGCTTTGCACAAGACCGGGTGGATGATGTCACTTGTTCTTCCATTATCTGCTGATGCTGTAATTCCATCATAAAAACACACCAAGTTTGTCACGTATGGCTTGCCTTTGGTGAAGCCATGTTGATTATCACCAGTCACCTTATCTTTATTTTCCATGTACCTTTACCTTAGTTGGGCCTTCGGGAGGATTGGAGGATCTGCTCCACGATCTCGTTAGGCACAGAGGTGAGACTGACTGGTATGTTGTTTCCTGGGTCTTCTTTTTTTTTCCCTTCTTGAGAATGGATGTTATGTTTCTCCTTTTCCAGTCAGTGGGAACTTCATTGGACTGCCATGACCTTTCAAATATAAGGGATAGTGGCTTGGCAGCTTCATCCGCCAGTTCCCTCAGAACCCATGGATGGAACTCACTGGACTTTTGCATCTTCAGGTTCTTGGTTTCAAACCTGATCTTCATTTACAGCAGGCAGATCTTCCTTCTCCTTGTTGTTACCTTTGCTTTCTGCAGCTGGGGCAATGTGGCTAGAGCTCTTGCCTGTGAAGACTTTTATAATACCTATCTTCAGAGAGAAATATCTCTCACTTCACAAGCACCCTTTAACTCATGGCATTGCTTCTTGGCTTGCTGAATGTTTATGGAGACCAAACAGTGAATGTGAGCACAGATGTTTCCACAATGGCAACAGTGGGTCACCTCTGCCAATGCAAATTTTTATGTCTGTGGCATGCAGGCTTTTGGTGCTGAGTATGTTGAATAACAGTGTTTTTATAGCTGAGATTTTTCCATATCAAATAGTGTTGTCGTGCCTTTTATATCAGTTATAATTTCTGTGAAAATAAATAGAAGGCATTACTTTCAGAGCAACTCATGTATGTGTGGCCCTAGACAATTCCTATTCACTCAAACAGTCCAGGTAAGTCAGAAGGTTGGGGTCACTCATGATTTACTCAAAGTATGAATTGTTCTACTGTATCAGGATACAGCAGTGCTACCTTACATCATTTCCATTAATTCTGGCAACAGCATACAGATAACTTTATCTTAAGAAGTCACTCTTATTGATATAGAAAAAAGTGCTGAAGAGAGGAAAGTGGATTAATTGGATGTGGTGGATTTCTTTGTTGCTTCTTTTTTTCTTTTTTTCTTTCCCCAAACCTGTCAAATGAGAGGCTGAAGTAAAAGAAGCAGCTGTTTGCTTAAGAAACTTGGGAAGCACTTTGGCAAAGCATGAATCATACTGAATAAAACTAGTTAACGGAGGAAAAGAGCTAATGCAAACAATATTCAAAAAGGTCTAGCAAGTCAAAAATATCATGAGGTATAACTGCAAGACTCAAAGGACAAGGAAGAACTGGTTTGACTTTTTGTCCTCCATCTGCCAGTGTGAACTCATATGTTCAATATAGGTTGCCATTTCCAGCACAGGTTTTGTGGTTTTAACCTTCTGGCAAGCACGTAAAGAATCCATTAAAGTGAGAGCCAAACTCCTGTCAACAACCCAAGGAGAAGGATATGGCTCTGGCTCCTACAATTTTGCATACAACCCAGATGGAAGTACAAGCACTTCTATGTTGAAGTGCCAAGTAACTCTCCCAAAGCTGATATTATCTTTTCTTCATCTTGCCTCAGAACAACTTCCATGCTTCTGGGGACTCCGCAGCTGTGTGCACTCTAGCGAAAGACTATGTGTTGCAAGCCAACTCGTATGTATTTGTTTTCAGCTTCTGTAAGGAGGCTTTCCCTCCTCCCAGTTCCATAAGGGACTGTTCAACCAGGAAATGCAGCTGCAGATTCTTCACAGTTTCTTTAGGACAAAATTTAAAGGAAAATCCTCTCGTTTTCTTGAAACAAACTACATTGCAAGCAGAAGTACATCAAAAAAATGATGCCATAACCACTTAGTAGAAGGTGAGGAAGGAAATATGATGTTGTAAGGGGGAACTGAAATTTGGCAGTGTTGATAGGTTTAAAAAATATGTTAAAAAATATTAATTTTTTTTTTTGAACTTTGATATTGGCTTCCTTTGTTTAGAATAATGTTAAGCTTGTGCTTTGTGCTCCTGTAAAACAGCAGATACAGACAAAACAGCAGAATATAGACTGATTCCCACACTAAAATCACTGAGGTCAAATACACTTATGACAAGAAATAGTGTTTCTTTAAATACAATTAAGTGGTGCTGGCTATTATTATCTCTTGCTTCATCATAAAGCCATATACTGATTTGAAAAAGAAGTGACCTGCAAGTAAGGTCTCCATCAACTTAATCTTATTTTGATTCCTAAATGTGTCTTTTCACTGTCTGAAAAGAAATATTTTTCCTAATTTTGACAACATGATGAGTTAGAACTATTTAAGGCATGGAGAAAAACAGGAAGGTGTGGAAACATTAATAGACCAAGCAGGAATAAGAATCTTGTTCGTAACTAAATCTACAGTAGGAACAGTTTTCTTTTATATAAATTAATGTTATGTATTGATATGAGTAAGCCTTTTCTTTCCTGCATTCAAAAAATCTTCATCTCCTTCAAATGGATGAAATCTGTATAAAAATTCTTTTGCCTTCAAATGTCACTGAATTAGATACTGGGGAGAAAAGGGTAACCAGTAAGCTTTTGGAACTCTATATTATATAGATTTCCCCTTTCCTCCTAGGGTCTTCATGTCTTCAGGATTAGGGTAAACACTTTTCCATGCTGCTTATCTGTGGTTCTACTGGGGAGACTACAGTTTCTATGAAAAGAGAACATCTACAGGGTGCTTTTCATACCTTGGCGTGAATGGACCTGGGGTCTTTATATACCTCATCTTGCTGTCATGTTAAAGGAAGATAACCTGGGATTTTACTTGCAAAGGGGTCTCCACTTCTTTCTAAAAGGATTCTGACATCATTTGTTGCTTTATGATTTTCAATCAGTCAGCAGCTTAGTCTATGAAGTTCGGTGAATGATTAAGCTTATAAACAGGATGGATGACTATATGAAAAGTATCTTGCCAGTGCTGATATGGAGAGGGTAACTTGTTTTGATAATTGCTGATTACACTGAATTGCACTGATGCCCTAAGGCATATGTGGGACTTCATTTTATATCATTCAAAAGAGGTTCAGTTACCCTGAAGAGTAGCTAATTTTAATGTGATATGTAAATCTAAATAATATTCCCTTAATGACACATAGTCTTTATAGTTAAATTACTTCGTTATCAGGGGGGAAAAAAAAGAAAAAAAGAAAAAGAAAAAAAAACAAAAACACAGCAGAACATTTTCCACTTCATTATAACCTGGATACATTCATATGTAAGGCTGTTATTTGTGCCTATCTTGAGTAGATGTTGAGTCATTTTCAGAGCCACAAGCTGTGAGTAATGGGAATCTAAGATCAGAATCACTGTGCATCTTCCTTCCCTCACTCATGATTCCTTTAGCCAAAGGTAAATTTATTTATTTTGTTGAAGTGTTTGATGAGTGGCAAGTTTACTCATTTCTGTAAGTGACTATTTTTTCCTACACAGGTGCTTTAATATTTTAGTCTCCTTATTTGGAAGTCTCCCACTTGATTAATGCATCTGATTATTATTATGAGAGCAGTATCTTCTCTACAACCCCACATTTATGAATAACATTCCTGAGAAACTTCAGCTTTTCTGTTATGTCAAGCTGACCAGGTTCTATGACTTATTGCTAACTGAATACAGCTGCTGGGGTGACATGAAGGGATAAACCTCAAATCTTCAAAATAAATACATTAGTTTACTACCTGCCAGATGGATGTCAATAACATACACACTCATTCAGCACTATAATTTCACAACAATAAGGTCAATAAATACACAAGATCGTGACAGAATTTCAGGCGAAAAATAAAATGAGAAGGGATATATATATACATATCTCCATCTTTTATTTTTATATGTTTTATATAATATATATATTATATTTACATTTATGTTCCAGATTGCAGTGACAAATTGTTGGATTCAATTGTATAAAGTTCAAAGAAAAGTTATGGGAATGACCAGAAATCTAAAAAGCTAATACATAGGGAAGGATTGATTGAATGGATCTGAAAGAAGAGGAGATGTGGAGATGCACCTTGTAACAGCAAAAAGGAAGACAGTTAACATGAAATTAAAGTGAGCAAATTGTTCTTCATAACCATGGCAGTCAGGATAAGAGCTAATGCAATTTTAATTTCAACAAGGAGTTCATAATTGAACCTTAAGAAAAGTTTTATAGCTGCAAAATTAGTGAAGCAGAGATGTTTTCTCAGTTGCTTACAGAGTTCTCTCCCACCTCCATGAAAGGTTCTACAAACAGACTAGGAAAGCATCTGTCAGACAATACATAAATATGCTTTATTTTACCTTGAATCTAATATTATGTCTCCTGAGGTCCTTTCTGAACTGAGGAATACATGACTGCATATGTAACAAAGCTAGAACATAGACCACACTACATAAAGAGCACTAATTGCCATAGCAAACGTGAATCCTCTGATAGTTCCTTAGCTGAACTTTGGTAACCCAACATATGTAATACTCATGTTGTTGGACTGTCTCCAGCTCCTTCCAATAACTTGATGACAAGAACAAGAGACTTAAGGAAGGCTAAGAAAAAAAGAAAATCATTAAATAATTTTCTTCCTTGTGAAAGTGGTATGGCTGATATCTTGACAATCAAAAGTATGAGATCTGTGGAAGGAATTCTGTTGTGCAAGCTGAAGCTCTAAGAAGGGAGACAGGGATGTGATAATATAGTAGGGAGTATTACACATATTTTTTCCTAATTTGCTTTAGTTACAAATATTGTCTCTTCCCACAAAATTTGTTCTCTTTCTTTACAAATATTTACAACCCAAATACATTTCAAGTATAAAAAAACTTTATTGATTCATTTTGAAAGTTTGGTAACTCATAAATGTTGAACTTGTTTTAGCTGAGTTGAAAAAAAATAAATTAAATCTAACCACCTTATTTTTCTGTATAATATTAATTATAGAGATCAGATACAAAGGAATGAGGATGATCAAGCACTGAAACAGGTTGCCAAAGGACAATGTGCAGTTTCCATTCCAGGAGGTGCTCATAGCCCAACTAGATTCAAATCTGCCATTACTGACCCTGTTTTGAACAGGGTTGTTGGAGGAGGCAATCTGCAGAGATCCCTCCTAATTTCAGCTATTGTAATTAGTAGAAAAATACAGACAATTTCCTGAGCACTATGATGTGATCTTTTTTTTTTTATTATTATTATTTTTATTATTCTGTATTAACTATAAAGGAAACTGAGGTAACTAAATTTGTAGTGTTGGTGTTTCATCACAGTATAAGTATCTGCATTTAGTTAAAGCAAGTAAACATTAAGAGAGAATCTTCAAACTCTGGTTTACTCAGCTAATAACTACTGACCATTTCTTATCTACATATATTTATTCCTTGGGCTTTTAAAAGAAGTGAAGAAAAATGTTTTTCCTTTATCAATCAAACGGCATTTGCAGCAGATGACATTTGCTGTTCTTAGCAGACACTGTCAAAAGCCAAGCAAAATGCCAGATAACCTGTTTAGTCCTTCACCTAATGTATTTTGTATGTCCTAGTGCCAAGGTATCTCAGCAGCCAAAATAAGTCGAGCCCCTTGAGAGAAAACAGATGGTAATTAAAACAAAAGGGGCATGGGATTCATGGAGACAACACTTTTCAGAGCTGTTGGATACATTATCTGTGACCAAAGGCTCACAGAGCAGATAATCAGTCAGCACAGACTATAATCTGGAACAATCCCTTTGTTTCACGTTAGTCCTAATACAAACTCATATTAACAATAAGTGCCATCTTCTGAAAGGCCGTACATAATCACAATTTTCCCAGTCTCTTCCACAGCTTGTTTTGTGCATCAAAGTCACCTTTGTCATGGTTTATATTTACCAAGACTGGTTGCAAGAAGTACTGCAGACTCTCTTGTAGCATGCAAATCAGTAACTAGTGCTCATCCCAGATGCTCAGCTGTGTGTGCCGACTCTTTGTCTTGCTCTTCTCCAGGGTGAACAAAGAACAATTTTACTGGGATCCAAATTCCTGTGTGATGATGGTTCAGTGTTCCCCACCGTTCTGAATACCTCCTGGTTCCTCCTCACACATTGGTCACAAAATGTCAGGGACTTTTTCCATTATTTTTTCTCTTCTATTCCTTTATATCTGTCATGAACTCTGCTTTGAACCACTCCCAGCTTCTGCTTAGTATTTGAGGAGGTAGGCAAATGCTTTTTGTAAAGTACTGTAAGAGATTTGTGGATCATTTGTGGCAATACATTATACTCTCAGAGCTGATAACTTCTTTAAAAAAATCTATGACTGAATTTTCAGAGTAGGTACGAACAGCCAGGATAGTTTCAAACCCCCACTCCTCCTTTATATTTTACTTTTATTACTTTAGATTACTTCTTATTTCTAAAATACAGTACAATTTCTAAATCAGAAAGATTATGTGTTATTGAATGTATACAAAAGTCTTATTTAATTGACAATGTACCAGAGCTGGGTTGTGTCTGCAACAGAAGTCACTGACTTCAATGCAGAGATTCCTGATTTAGAGTTGCAGTCAGCAATACTGTGACCTTTGTAAGATTTCAGTTTTGCCTGCAGACGCATCCTACAGAAATATTCTGTGCAGTGTCCTGTAGGATGTCAAGAGAGATCTGAACTAGTGCTCAATTACGATCTAGGAGAAAAAAAAATGGGCCTTGTATTCTCTTCCTAACCAATATATCACAGCCATAGAAATATTGCTTATTTTAATAATTATCTAACCCTGTTTTCAAATGTTCCTAAATGGTTCTTCAATTATTTCCTGCAGCAGTGGATTCCTTCTTAATCATGTGCAATATATACACATATACCCATCTAAAGTTCATTGCTTTCAATTTCATCTATGCTGGAGGTGGAGAGAGTTGATTCTCCCAAGACAACTCATCACTTATGACAGTTTATTCTTAAAAAATAAACTCAAGCTTTATATTTTGAAATCCTTTTCACTGTCATAATTACGAAGAGAACTTGCAAGTGAAGCCTGCTGTGATAAGGCCTTCTGAAGGCGGGAGAACTCCATCTACAGCGAAGAAATCTGGCATTTAGCATTTTCTGTTCTCAGAACATCTCTGTATCAACACTGACACAATCATCTGAGTTCAAAACTGATGGCAGCAAAAGCTATCTTTTACTACATTCAGTTTTAGAAGTGGGAGTACAACTGGCAGGAAAAATGATATTGCTGACCTCTAGGTTTTCATCATTAGCCTTGAAAGATAATGAGCCATTAAAGTAGCATGAAGGCATGCTGTCAGTGTTCAACAGTTTGCAGTTCTACGTACTCTAAAATAGTTCTCAGTTTGACACTAAAATACACTTTCCCATCCTACACCCACAGTGAGTTTTCTTACTAAAATGCAGTGCCAGTCCTCCACCCACTGACCACACTCACTTTGCACTATTTTGACATCACAGAAACCATGTTAATTTAGGTAATGGAGGTTTTTCATGCGGACAGATCAAAATTTATGAAGTTTATGAAGTGCTTCTATTGATTTTACTGGCTGTTGCATCAGGTTAGCAAAGAACAGCCACTCCCACTTCTATAGAGGGGAAATTTAGATCAGATGTAAAGAAAGTGGTTTCTTACAATAAGAATAGTGAAGCACTGAAACACATTGTCCAGTGGGTAATGGTGGATGCCAGTCTCTGGAGACATTCAAGGTCAGGCTAGATGGGGCTTTGAGCAACACGATCTAGTTGTAGGTGTCCCTGTTTATTGCAGAGGAATAGGGTTAGATGGCCTCTAAGGTTCCCTTCCAACTCAAAATGTTCTGTAATTCTACTTTCAAGTTATTGTTATTCCTCAATAATAGGAATCCCGCAAACCCAGAAAAAAAATAAATAAATTGACCATCTCAGAGAGCACTCGCCTGATGAGATGACATCTGCTTTCTCCTCACAAAATGCCATTTACATTATGCAAGTGAGGAATTGACATATGGGGGTAGGTTGTAGCAAGGTGGGGCTTGGCCTCTTCTCTCAGGTAACAGAAGTAGGACGAGGGAATGACTTCAAGCTGCACAAAGGGAGGTTCAAGCTGGATATTAGGAAAAATTTATTCTCAGAAAGAGTGGTCAAGTAGAACAGGCTGCTCAGGAGGGTGGTGTAGTCACCATCCCTGGAAGTGTTCGAGAAACACATAGATACTCTACTTAGGGATATGGTCTAATGTAGTCACAGACGTGGGTTGATGGTTGAATTAGATATCTCAGTGATCTTTCCTACCTGAATGATTCTATGATTCCATGAGTCTAGATGTTATTGTAGGTATCTAGAAAAAAATCTGGTTAAGATCTTGCTGCTCCTCCTGCCAGCTGAAAATGGCAGAAAACCTATGAAGATTCAATTCAGTCACCCCAAGAGCAGTTATCATCCTCTATTGATGAACCTTCTCCTCCAGTACCACTCATAGCAACATCTAATTTGATTTTCCTGGACTCTTGCAAATAGCAGCAGAGAGCAGTCAAGGAAGATTTCCTGTTTTCTTGCCAAGTTTTTTTCTCTAGATAATCTCTTTTTTTCCTTATCCCTAGAGCATACCTTTGTTCCTACTGTAAGAAATCACAGTAGTTCCAGATCTGTATGATACCAGTTGCTCCTGGGCTTTGTAAAGAAACAGTTTTGTTGCTATCTACCATATACAGGTAACAGAGATATCCTTAAAAATGCACATGAACTCTGGGAAATATCACCTGAGACAAGAAAAAACTTTAACTTAAGCCTCTGAGAGCACAACACTATGATGAGAAAAAAGCACAGGACACAGTAGAAAAATTGCTCAGATTTCTGTGTTAAGAACGTTTCTTTTCTTTTTTTCAATCACCAAAAAAAAAAAAAAAAAAAAAAAAAGAAGAAGAAATTGTACGTATTTCTTTGAAATAAAGAAATAAAGTTCTCAGGGAAAGATGTAGCTTGTGTGTCAAAATGACTGACTTTTACAGATCATCATAGTTTTCCATTTAACGTTCAAATGTTTAAGTCTCAAAAGTCTCAAAAAATGTACTAGTACTAGTACTACAAAAATGTACTAGTACTAGTACAAATTTGGATGCCAAAATACAACAGACATCCCTCTGACTACATTCCCTGCCATTTCAAATTTCTGAACATGAAATGGATTAGGGAAGAAAGTACAAAGAGCATCTCTGGGTTGATCTTATCTCTGCTATTTGTTATTCATATTTCCAAGAACTCTCTTGATACCCTTCTATGCAAGCCTAATAACCTGTGTTCTATTCATTCTCTTTCACAGAGTCATTCCTTCCCATTTGACATTACTCATCAGTTTCATTGTCCTTTCCAGGATATTTTTATTTCTTTTACTTACTCTTTATTTATCAAACCTGAATGTAGTACACATAGTGAATGAAAGGAAGTGATTGCGACAATAGTCTTCATGTTCTGCATAGGATTTTTCATTCATTTCTAATTTATCTTTGTTTTCACTTTTTTAAAGTTGTTTGCTTTTATAATGACTGCTGAATATAGAGGCTGTCGGCATGTGTCCTGAGAGCCATTCTTTTCACTTAAACATTAGATTTGTACAGAATTTCTGATGTTTCAGCAACATGTGTTTTTTTCAAAAGATCTTGATTAATTAAAAATGAAGTTATCTCAGGAAAACATGCCAATTTAGGCAAGAGGTAAATTCAAAAGCAAAAGGAAGTGTTTCTCTTCCCTGCTCTAGAATAATCAAAAGTTATACTGAGGACTCTGCTGTGGGTGAAGTAAATTGAGGAAAATTCCTAAATCTGTCAAAAATGACATTGGGGATTTGTATCATCAAAAATGAAATTTCATCTATTCTTCATTCATCAAACTGAGAGGTTTTTAAACTGAGAGGTTTTTATTCCGATTAAAATTTTATTCTGATTAAAAAAAAAAAAAACAACCAAAAAAACCACTAAGTTGTGAAGTCCAGCATTAGCTGTAAAAGTGGTAGTCTTAGAAGTGTAAAAGTGGTATTACTTTTATATTTTTATAATGTTGTTATTTGATTGTAGTTTTTTGTTTGTTTTTTTGTTTGTTTGTTTAATCTTTATTAACATTTCTTTTAAGGATACTGTACACTGGCTGAACAGAAGCCTGCAAATCCTATTTGGTTTGAAGTGGAACTTAACTTCAGAGAACTATATTTGTGTATCTAGTTATAGATGGTTAAAATCTTCTCTTTTACAAGGAAAATGATTAATAATGAAAATTAAAATTTAATTTTGATTTTCTTTCAGAACTGCTGGAACTCTCCACAATCCTTTCTTCCTGATATATACAAATATCTTTCAGCCTTCTAAAAGCATTCTGCTTGGGTAATATAGGCCCATTTTTAAACAAAACACAAAAACATATGTGAAACTTTTTGAACCTGCTAAGTAAAGAACTTGTGAGAACACTGTGACCAAAAAGGAAAAAATAGTAAACAGTTTCTTCCCCAAACAGAAAAGGTTACTGCTGGGTATGTAGCATTTACTAACAGTCCTGCCTTTTTATTAATTTCAGCCATCAGACACACACATTAGTAAATAAAAGCTTTAGATGGCCTAAGTTCATGCCTTCAACAGGAATCTCCTCACCTTGTGCCTCATCTATGGTCTGCATGTGAATTCATCTATACCTTTGATTGGCTTAGTATGGAAGGTTGATCTTAAAGATCATCTTCATTTTTGAATCTCCAAAAATTCTGGACCAAACCACATACAAAGTGGTGTACAGCTGTACTTCCAGATCTTTCAGAATGGCAGTCCCTTAGTAGACACTGATGACCAATTTGCCACTAAATAGATTAAATTAACAAGAAAACCTACACAAGGAGATGTGTAGCCAAATTCCTGCATTGCTTTATCAAATTAATCTCTTTAACCACTGAAATCTATGATGGAAAGAAAAAAAGAAAAAAAAAAGGTGCAGATTGTTGTAAGTATATTGTAAGTCATTGTGGCTTCATTGATTTACATGTGCTGAGGAGAGCTAAATTCACAAACTTCTACAATAAATATCTATGCATCTCTTGTAAATTCCAATAATACTCTTTGCATGCAATCAGGACAGAGGATATTGGTATGTGAAGCATAGCACTAGCTAACAATGATGAATTGAAATATTGTCATTCACCTGGTTAAGCACTGGATGGAACAAAATGAAGTGCAATATAAACTCTTTGGGGTTCAGATGCTAAGCCAAAATAAATCAATAAATCACTGTGCTTTGTTATGTTCAGGGCAAATAAAGTCCACTTCTTTTCCTGTGTCAGGACAACTTACTGTTTACTTTGATTTAATCCTGACTAATATATCAAAGGCAGAAAATGATTTAAACTTGATAAAAAATTAAGTTTAGAAATAACACTTAGGTCTTGAACAGTTTTGGAAGAGAAGTGTTGCCCTTGTATGGCTCCTGATTTCATCTCCATTTCATCCTGGTTCCCCTTAAAAGGTTACATTATTCTCCTTTATGTATACATAAATGTCCTTTAGGGCTTTGTTTATTTCTTTCTCTAGCCATATAGAAAATAATGAGATCCCCAAAGAAAGCCTTAAGTGTCTCCTATACGAGGAGGGAGGAACAACTGGCTGTCTTACAAGCCCTTGTGAAAACAGCAATTTGTTCATTAATCATGGAAGTAAAGCTTCATCCCTGGAGATTTAAACTAGCCATAGTCCATTGATAATAACAACAGCTTCAACACGAGTAAAGCATTCATCATGATAAGTCTGTAAATGCCATATAATGATACAACATTAACTCTTTCCCTTTTAATTTTATGAAAATCTTGCTTGATGCAGTAATTATGGCAGATCTAATAGCTTCCTTCCAAGCCTCCAAAAAGAATAAAAATGAAAAATGCCACAAGTGAATTTAATGAGCAGGTAAAGTGTGTTTAATACATTTCTACTAATATGCACAGTGTGTGTCTTATTAAAGGGTTTTAGAGCACTAAAGATTCCTCTCATTATTAGCAATAGCTGAAATTACTTCACAACACCGAATGTTTCATAAAATATAGCATTGTGTGAGGTTGAGCCAGGCATGTTTAGGAAGATAGAGTTTGTTGAAGCTTGAGCCCAGAGTCAGAAAAATAGACCACTAATGACCTCAGTTATCATGTTCTTATCACCAGTTAAACATCTGCCTTTTTCAGGATTTGATTATTGTCAGATTATTTCCTTTAACAAGCTCCCCTGGTGTTTATGTTGGCCTATGTAGGAATGAAGGTGGATAGGTCTGTGTCAGTGGAGATTTAACTGGCTTGGACTTAGGCTGCTATAGAGTCATGCTCTTAAAATAAATTGTACAAGTCTGTGCAATATGTAATATATTCTTATATCATTGAGCTGAAAATTGTGATGTAATGTTTATGCTCAAGCATTTGTATATTTTCCTCAGCAAGAAAACAATCCAGGATCTCATTAAATCAGATAAAAATGAATCAAGGTTCTGGACCTCGGTGTTTGCTTTGGAAATTACTGTGATAGATTTAAGTTCATAGAGGAAAATTCGGACAGTCACAATGTAAATAAAAATGGAAAAGCAAAATGAACTATGAAGAAAAAATATTTAATGCATAGCAGTATTATTGGGTCTTCTTTACCTCAAAGAGACATGAAGACAGAAAGGAGGAACATGAAGGGGATGGAGCCAATCTCTTCAAATACGTGCATAACAACAACAATAACAAAGCAAACAAACAAAAATAAAAGCAATAACACGTTGAGGGAATGGAAATTATCTTTGAATAGAGGCAAAGAATTTTGCAAGGAAGGTAGACAGGCACTGGATTTGTGTCCCTGAGAGACTGTGGAATCTCTGTCCTTGTACATTTCAAAACTACCCTTGTCAAGTAACTAATTTAAATTTAAAGATAGCTTTTGTTCAATCAGGAAGTTGAATTAAAGATTTCCAGAAGACCTGTCTAACTGAAATTATTTTATGATTCTATACGTCTTTCATTTAATGAGAATACGGAGATAGTGTTCAGGATAATATGCATACAGTGCAAAAGATAATTAGGAATAAACAAATCTAATCTCATGTAAGACAATTGCTAGGTCAGATGGTACAGCAGACCATGAGGTTGTGAGAAAGGCAGAAGTCAGGAAAGTCTAGAAGACTTTGGAAATACTTTTGTTTCAATAATGTTTCAAAAGGTGTTTAGGAAAATTTATAAGCATGGTAGCTTGACACCAGTACTGAATAAAATAAAGAATACAAAATTGCTTTTTGCTTTTCTATGCCACTAGTACCAATTTTTTTTCATTTCCTCCTCTTCACTCCGGCTTCCTAACACCTTGAGTACCATAAATAAGCATGCAGAGCATATTGTTTTCTTAGTATGAATACAAAGTCAAAAAGAAATGGATTTTTAAACAGTCAAATAGCAGCCCCTTGGTCACTATGAGAAATATGCTTATCTCATTGATCGAGGCACTCTGTCCTGGAAAGCAGTAACTATGAAAAGTCCTAATAATTTGCCCTGAACTTCCATTGTGATACTGTGCTGATAGGACTAACATGGCCTTCACAGAATCACAGAATCACAGAATTGTCAAGGTTGGAAAAGACCTAAAAGATCATCCAGTCCAACCATCACCAATACTCCCCAGCTAAATCATATCCCTCAACACAACATCCAAACGTCTCTTGAACACCTCCATGTTCGGTGACTCCACCACCTCCTTGGGCAGTGCATTCCAGTGCCTGACCACCCTTTCCGAGAAGTAATATTTCCTAATGTCCAGCCTGAATCTCCCTTGGCGCAGTTTGAAACCATTGCCTCTAGTTCTATCACTGTCTACACGAGAGAAAAGCCTTTGTGAGTACAAATCCAGACCTAGAAATTAATCTGATAAAGAGATTAGATGAGTTTACTCTCAACATATAACAAATGAGGTTGATTCTGGAGCATCGTTCCCATTTCAAAGTGAACACTTTTATGTCTGCAGTTTAAAAGATGTAGAGAACATTTTGAAGTGTTTGGAAAAATATGAAGCTCAAGAGATTCAAGAAGCTCAAAAGGGCATATAAATTGATTTTGACCATAAATAAAAGAAAAAATACTGAATATGTGAATATCCTGTAGACCTGGAATTAGGACAAAACTACAGGTAGAAGCCATAGAAGCCCAATCTGGATGAAATATTATTATTATTATTATTATTATTATTATTATTATTATTATTATCATTATCATTATTACCATTATTATCATTATTATTATTTTAGTGTAGTCATGCACAGAAAAAAACAAACAAAACAAAAGGCAAAAAGTAAACCTTTTCTAGCTCCTTGCTGACATAATAAAACATGCCTGTATAGTTTTGTGAAACTCATAGATTTTATAGAGATAATATTTCCAAAATAATGCAAAACATATCACTTAGAACAAAGGCAGTTTCTGTAAATTGTATTTATAAAAGGAAAATGTATTCTTATCAGAGCCTACAAAAGGCTAGAAGACATTGAGTTTATCCAGCCATCATTAGGATCACCTATACCATGTTGCTTTAGATCCTTTTGCTCTTTAAGAGTAGATGCTTTTCAGAACCAAAATAACATCTTCTGGTACTATCACCCAATAAGATATATTTTTTTCCAAAAATAAACTAGTATTTTTTCACTGATATAGTTTAAATTTTTATTTCTGTTCTGGAGCCATCACAAACATGGAAGACTGGCATTTCTCCACCCATCTCCATCTTTGCAGAATTCTTCTTTATATATTTGAAATCATAGAATCATAGAATCATAAATCACAAGGTTGAAAATGACCTGCAAGCTCATCTAGTCCAGTTGTCCTCCCACTACCCTTACTACCACAAGCTACTGAAGCATATCTCGCAGCTCCTCATCCAGACGCCTCTTGAACACTGCCAGGGATGGCAACTTCACCACCTCCCTGGGCAGCCATTCCTGTGCCTCACCACTCTCTGAGAGAAAAAGTTCTTCCTTATGTCTAACGTAAATCTCTTCTGGTACAACTTGTGGCCATTTCCCCAGGCCCTGTTTGTTGCCTGGGAGAAGAGGCCAAACCCCTCTTCATCACAACCCCCCTTCAGGAAGTTGTAGAGTGCAATGAGGTCTCCCCTGTGCCTCCTCTTCTCCAGACTAAACAACCCCAGCTCCCTCAGCTGCTCCTCATAAGACTTGTGCTCCAGACCTCTCACCAGTTTTGTTGCCCTTCTCTGGACACATTCCAGGGCCTCAATGTCTTTCTTGTAGTGAAGGGGCTCAGACTGAACTCCAGTAATCCAAGTGCAGCACTGGAGTACAGGGGGATGATCAGCTCCCTGCTCCTGCTGGCCACACTATTTTTAATGCAAGCCAGGATGCTGTTGGCCCTCTTGGCCACCTGGGCACACTGTCTGCTCATGTTCAGCCGAGCATCAACTAACATTCCTAGGTCCCTTTCCTCTTCACAGTCGTGAAAATAAAATGTCAGGAAATAAAAGATCTCCATCCCTCAGTTAGTTTAAACATTTTTTAAACAGCTAAAGTTTTGTAATTTCACTTTTTTTTTTTTTTTTTTCACAGAGTTAATGTTTTCCAGATCATAAAACCATTTTTTTTTTTTTGATGGCTTCTATTATCTTTTTTTTTTTTTTTCAAACCCTTGAATTACATTTCTTAAATGAGAAACACTGTTTTATTTTTTTCATGACTTGTTTTGAACACAAGCACGAATTTTCTTCCTAGTGAAACACTTGATTGTTAGTTACCTGGAAAATATCTTCATTGTTGTGTTCTCCAGCATGCTAATAGTTACTATCACTCAGTTTATGAAATAAGCATTTGTATTTGAAACTAAGACTCTGAATTTAATTCCAGGGCCTACTCATACTTAGGTCAGTGTTAAAAAATCCATGAGATGTCGGTAGGAAGGGAAGCAGAATCTTATCATGCAGTAGGGCAGAAATTTCTTTTAATCATAGTATGCTCCAGGTAAATTCTATAGAGAAAGATTTGTAGACAAATTTCAAATTTAAAAAAAAAAAAAAATCCAAAACAAAACAAACACATTTTTCAAGTTTAGATCAATTTTGACTAATTGGAATGTTAAAAAATTGGGCCAATGTTACTTTTTTCATGAGACAATGAGAATTGCCACCCCATATAAGTGTAGAAAGTTTACTATGAAGTTTATTTCTTTGCTAGGAGAATGAGGTAACTATGTATGTGTGCATTATTAAAGATTTTTGGCTACACGTTATTCAAGTCTATTTGGATTACAATTCATTATCACATGCCTGTCTTCTCCCTGACTCCTATCCTTAGTTTTCCACTTATGATAGTAGAAGATGCTTTTCCTCATGAGTTACGGCAAATTTCAAGATACCTGCTGTGTTAGTTACAGCCCTGACTGCAAGAGACAAGTAATCTCAGATTCCACATTCTGATGTATAATGCAGGAAAACTACTTGAAATATCTGTCTTAAATGATCCCTAAAGTCTTAAAGGGAAAGAATAATAGTTTAGATCACTGTAATAAATAAATGGTGTAAGATACTGTAGCGACCATGGGCAGGCAGCATTTATTTGTTTGGTTTTTCCTTTTTACGTTTTAAATATAAGTATTGGAAGATGCAACATTAAAAAATAAATAAATAAATAAATAAGGAACAATAAGTAAATAAATATATAAATAAATAAAACTCAAATGATCCTGACCTGGTGATGAGAATGACAGTGTGACAGACCGATTTATACATGTATGTGTGGCTGGAGGGAGATGGATTTATTGCCTGATATTCTACGACAACAAAGTAAAATATTCATCAAGATGCACAGGACAAGACAATAAAGGGAATAAAAAAACATTTGTTCTTCTGTAGAATGAACTTCTTTCTTACTTACCAGTGCATTTCCAAATGACATACAGGAAGGACTGGCAGATTCAAATTAAGGGTTAAGCAAAAGGTAGCTAAGAAGAACAAGAACCAAAAGCTTTTGTTTTTTGTTTAAAAAATAGAATTAGAATGAAGCTAGCAACCTGAGGGAATTGACATGAAGTAGATTATAAAGAAATTGGGAAGGGTTTGCTTGGTGTTTTTTTTTTTTTATGTTGCTGTTTTTGTTGTTGTTGTTTGTTTGTTTGTTTGTTTTTTAAGTTAAAATGTAGAAGAAATGAAAAACTGCCTCCTTTTCAAAATTGCAGTTCTGCCTTCAGCCTAGTTGAAAAGCTAGTGTTATTGAACCAATTAAGACTGAAAGCAAAGATTGTCCATTCCATGATATCCCTTTTTTGTATGCATCTTGTAGTTATACAACACATAAAGCTTTATAGAATGTATTCTTTCCCTGAAAGATGGTCAATTAAAGTGTTAATGTGCACTAAAATTTTGGAATTATATCAGAAACTGAAATACCCTTTCATTATAATTGACTTTAAGTGTTTGATTTTTTATTATTATTTAAATTAGTCACTCTGGTTCAGCTTCTTCATTCACAGACCACTTTTGATTGAATAGTGATGTCAGAAAAGGAAAATGCATTTCAAGCACTAAAGAGGGGGGAATATTAGGTCGATACCTGCAGTATGAAAGATGGGAATGTCATGTTCAGAGCACTGCGTGCAGTTACAAGCTACTATAGTATGTCAGACTTATTCACTTTATGGCTTGGATGTACTATTTATTTCTGCTTTTAATAAAAACTCCTTTTATTCCTCAGTGAGGGCTAGTGTTGATTGTAAATAATCACATTCATTGTGACTCAGCTTAGAAAATTACCTTTTGAAATTGGTAATTCCCAGGTACAGTCAAAGAGGAGAATTCTTTCCTGAGAAAAATTGCCTTTTTGATGAAAATCTTGAAGTTTCTGTTATCTGATTAAAAGTGAAAGTTTGGGGAGAGCAGATACTGTAAGAATGTATTTAATGAAAATGAGATTTTCTGTCCAAAAAACTTCACAGAAAATATTTGGCAGACCCTAGCACTTTCTTGTTGTACCTAACTTTTCCTTCTTGTCACATGTTACTAAGAAAGATGTAAAAACATAGTATATGATGTATTCAGGCGTCCTTAATCCTTTTTTTTTAATTCTTTTTTTTTTTTTTTTTTTTTCCTCTCTCTTAAAGATTCAAGGGATCTTATTTATCTCTGAAGATTTCTGGAGTCATGGAAGACATAACTGCTCTGAAATGGCTTTCCATATTCTGAAATGCAAAATGATGCATGCAGTTCTTCATTTGGAAATGTAGACTTGTTAAAGTTTGCATTCTACTAAATTATGTTCAACGAATGGACAGGTAAATATGTAAAGTGATTTGAGCTGGCAGTTATCAGAGCAGTAATGGCATAAAGTAACACATTCTCCCCATAAATGCCTGAGTTTGATAGGTAGATGAAAACTATTTGGTTGAAAATTTCATTAGAAGCAGCAGTCATGTTTAGAGTCATAGAATCATAGAATTGTTTGGGTTGAAAGTGAACAGAAATATCATCTAGTTCCAATCCCTCTGATATGGTCCTTTGCTTCCGCAGGCTAAACAACCCCTTCTCTCAGCCTCTCTTCATAAAGACTTGCTCCAGCCCTCTGATCCTTTCTGTAGACCTCTTCAGGACAAGCTATACGAGGTCTCTGTCTTTCTTATGCTTCTGTTTTTTGTGCTGATTTCCACCATTAAAATTTTGTTTCTTTTTTGGTTTGCAGGCATTTTTATTTTTTTTCATTGGTTGAGAGTCCAGAAACTGTTTCTTACTTATACCTATTTATAATCTTTTGTTCCTGATCTGGATCTTGTGATTCTTTTTTTATCAAAATCTCTCTCTGATGGGGTATCTTAATGCATTCTGTCTGGATCAATCCTTGAAAATCAATCAAAAATTGCAGAGCTTTGTGCTCTCACTGTTAAACAACTACATTTCCTCTCAGCTGACATTTGTTGTTTTGCTGTTTTCTTTCATGTGAATGTCAGTACAACAGTGTTAACTATAAGAAATAAGAACATTAAGTTTAATGACAATGTTATTCTTCATATAAAGCCCCCCTCTCACTTTAGTCAGTAGACACTACAAACTCAAAGTCAACCATACCAGCAGTAAACAAGATTATGTGTTGATAGTATATTGCAGTGATACCAGCAGTTAGAAATAGACTAGAGGCTTGGTTAATTGATACATTCCTTAGTTACACAAATCTAAATAAATTTATTTTTAAAAACAATCCAGATAATCTATTTAAATGGCCTTCTGGAGTGTTATACTCCACCAGGAAATCTTTGATGTGTTTAGAAAAAAACAACTCCATGTATTGTAAGGTTATTCCAAATGTAGTTATTTCAAACCTGGTGTCAGAAAAAGCTTGACTGAAAGGACTGAATGTACAGTTTTGTCTAATCTTTTTTTCTCTTAATTAAAAAAAAAAAAAAGAATGAAAGAAAAAGAAGTGAACGATGTAATCCATCAAATGAACCCAATTCTACTCTTTCATGCTAAGAAATCATTTGTAATGACATCAAAGTGAAGTGTATGATCATATCTAAGACAAAGATTACGAATGTTTTATCCTTGCATACAATGAACCTGTTCTGCCAGAAGAGCCAAGATAACAACTGGAGACAAAGACAAGCACATATTAAAATATGCAAATACTCCAGGAAAACCTTCACATTCATCTTTACTGTAATAAAATCTATCCAGGTGGTTGAGGCTAGGTTCTGACAGGTGATCCAACATCAGCACTGGGTTCACTCTTAAGAAAAGGACTCACTTTTGCTCTATAATGATATTAATGGAAGGAAGATTATCTGAACATTCCCTGCAGTTCCTTCTTTATATGCCATTAGACATATGCAATTAAACATGTGGCACCTTAAAAGTCAGTAATGGCTTATATAGGATAATGGAGCCTAAGTGGCAATAACATTGTATGTAAAATGAAGTATAAATCTGAATAACTATCGAGGGGATAATGTTCACTGTAAGTCCCCTGAGAGTCATTTTTTCTTCCTACAGTGAAATCCTAACACTAAATCAAAACCTAATTTTATGAAATGCAAAATGCAAAACCTTTGCACAGGTTTAATTGCTAACACTCTTAGAATAAATAAATAAATAAAATTAAAATTAAAATTAAAATCAAATAAATGAGAGTATTAAGGAAAGAAGAGACCAAGCCAGAACTTAGATCTGAAAGATAGATGCTGCTTAAGCCCCAAACCTGACTTGAACTGTACACCTAAAATCAAGGGCTAGGACTTTCCTACTCTCCTGATCTATGTATGGAGAGGAATGAATATAGACTAATATAAATTGTAATTTCACATGTTGTTTATACTGCATAAAGAAGGTTCATAGCTGTCCAAAAGACACTTTAAACTGAAAGATCTCTGCATTGAATCCTAAAATGTTTATATTCAATTTTTTTGTATTGTATACTGTTTTTTTCAGAGCACATTCAGCGGTGAATTTATTAAATTATTAGTGTACTTGTTAAATTGTAAAGAAAATATAATATTGAATTAATATTGGCTCTCCTTATGCACTCCTTTGGTCTAAATCTTTGTAGCTAAATATGAAACCTTTGACATAGCTATCATTGCTGAACCAAAACAAACTGTGATTAATTTTTTTTTTTAAGCTCCATCAGCCATGATGATTATACTATGTTTGTAATGAAGCCAGTTCACTTAATAACATTGCAAGGATACATTTCACACTATGTAATACTTTTTAACCATATATATGGTTAAAATATGTCATTAATCAGTTTTTTTTCAAATGTGTTCCTTAGCAATTTATACGAAATGCACTAGTATACTGAAATGAGTCTATTAAAAAAATCAGTATCACTGAATGGGCAATTATGTGTTTTTTTTTTTCCTACTTACTCTTGTTAACTATGCTAACAAGACCAGAACTATATAATCTCAACAGAGCAGGCAGCTTTTGAAGATCTCCAAGGAAGACACCTCACAACCTCTCTGGGCAACCTGTGCCAGAGCTCCGCCAACCATGCACCAAAGAATTTCTTCGTGTTGTTCAGAGGTAACATCCTGTGTTCCAGTTTGTGCTCACTGCATCTTGTCCTGGCGCTGGGCACCACTGAATAGAGCCTGGCTCCATCTTCACTGTACTTCCCCTTCAGGCATTTACAGACACTGATGAGATTCCCTGAGACTCCTCTTCCCCAGGCTGAACAGTCGCAGCTCTCTCAGCTTCTGCTCATAAGAGCAATGCTTCTATCCCTTGATCAAGAAGGGGAAGTTGAGGTTAATCCTTTTGGTGATTACTGAAATAAAAAAAAAAAAAATAAAAAAATCAAAAAGTGAGGAATCAGACTGCAAATACTTATAGTTATTTATCTGATGATGATCTGATGATTTCAAACTTCTGATAATTATTTTTTGGGTAACCATTCGTTTCTGTGATCATGTACACAATATGCCATTGTGTGACTGGTATATAATTATTTAGTCATTTAAAAGAATCATAGAATCACAGAATTGCAGGGGTTGCAAAGGACATCAAGAGATCATTAAGTCCAACTCCCCCACTGAAGTAGGTACCCTACAATACGTCATACAGCCAGGCATTCAGGCAGGTCTTGAACATCTCCATAGAAGACTCCACAACCTCTATGGGCAGCCTGTTCCAGCACTACCATGGTCAGCCACTGATCATGCACATTTCCTGCAATAACTCACTGTTTATTGGTTTACATACATTGGAAAGTCGCTTAAATCACTTAGTTCTTTCTTTGACATCAAGTGATCTGGAAGATAAAGCAAATCCTTCCCTCTCTTGATTTGGATACTAGTAATTTCTTTAACTAGTACTGGAAAGACCAACAAAAAGACTTAGTGAAAGAGATGGAAACTTACATGGCTATAACCTACTCTTGCAAATATTTATTTCCTTAATTTCTTCTCTATAAACAATAAATAAAGCTATTTTCATGCTCTCCAACAGGAAAGAAGGATGATGAGGATAATGTGCAGACAATGTGCTGTAATTCATTATAATTTAAGAAGTAGATGAAAAAAGTTTTTGTTTCTTTGTATCTGTTGTATCAGAAAAAAAAAAAATGGAGGGCAGTTTTTCATATTTTCCTGCACTTCACCTGGAGAAACTGGGGAAAGGCTTTTCTCTTTATTTGAATGGTAGCAAAAAAAAAAAAAAAAAAAAAAAAGATATATTGTGTTGAATTTGAACATTTCTTTTACAAAGAAGTAGAAAGAGTCCTAATGTACCATTTTAGAATTCATTTAATTGCAGATAATCATTGTTCTTTTAGTCTTTTGGCAGTCAGTATGAAAACATGCTGCAAAACGTTTTATTTCATTCTCAGAGATCCATCTCATTCAGAGTATGAATATGCTGTAGTCAAATCACTCTGGCCTCAGTTATGCAGAGATATAAACCTTGCCAGCCTTGCTTATTTGTGATTCAACATATTCCAACAAATCTAGACCAGTGGTGAGATGCTCCCTAAGCTTTTCTGCTTTTTCTAGTGACTACAAAGTCAAGAAATGCATGGTGAATGGTCATGCTGTATATGTACTGTTTTACACTTTGGATCTTGAATGCTCAGATAATGATCAAAGCTTACATCTGTCTAACTGAGAGGACACCTGGCCTTTATTGAGCCTGTCTATGGATTTGAGACTTTTAACATCAGAGCATGTGACTTATCACTCCTTTAATATGCCTTTACTCTTGCCAGCAAAACAAGATGCTTACTATTAGTGTTTTACTTTGTTGTTGTTGTTGTTGTAACTGTAATATTAAGGGTACTATTGTCATGGTTTAATACTTTTGTAATTTTGCTATCAGTATTCCACATC